>JAUOBX010272288.1:0-11371 GCA_032360705.1 Eupentacta quinquesemita
CGGTGAGAACATCTCGCGAAATGAGTGAAAACGCTATACTGGGCGATGACGTCAGCGATTGAAGACAATTTTGTGAATGTTGGACTTCTCTGGATTTGCATTCAAGGATCCTGTAGTAAATATCCAAGTCGAACATATACGATGTCGCCTATATCTCACAAACTAAACAAGATATGAAGAAAAAGATTGCACCATTGTGATCGGCGCCCCAAACTATCACTAGCACAATGAAAATAACACACCTTGATATCTCGTGAACCGTAAATGCCCTCATGCTGAAATTTTGTGTGGAGGTGTATGAAGGCTGGTTCCCAGTGCAGAACACTTTCGTTCCGAGATACCAAACTAATTTGCATAAATGTGCATATTAATCAAAGAGTGAACCAAAAGCTTGTGTACAAGATATCTCATGATCGATGAATGCGTTGTTGATGCAGTTCGGTATATATGCTAGCTATGGAGGGTAGACGAACTGATCAGATTTTCAGCCCGATTAAGCTCAAGTAAAGATATATAGTCACAGAATATACAATACCAATGAATGACCCTTCCAAACAAAATGAGTTTATGGGTGATCAAATCACCTCTTCTCTGCCCTACTCGATCCCAAGGGAGTTCTGTTTTGGAACATAGCTAGCCTAACTAGGTGTTGACAGACTAGGTGTTGACAGGGTCCAGACTGAATATAGAATAAACAACCAGGCTTCTGGCCCCTGTTCAATATATCAGGGAATATATTTAGTATTTCGGTGTGGTCACATTGTTGACATTGGCAATAAATGTTGGAGGGTTGGGGGAGGGGGGTTGAAGGAGGTGGAATTGAACAGATTACAGGTGGCAGAACTGAAAGGCTAATATTCAAATAAACTCCAGTTTACCGAATAGTCTTCCTCCGAATGAGAAAATAAATAAGAGGGGGCTTCTATCATGGGGTATATTTTCAGGCTATATTGTTAGATTTTAGGCTATATGGTGGCTAAGGCTATTTTTCTTGGCGATACTTCCGGCAAAAAAAAGGGACGGTCATTAGAGGAGGGGCTTCTATTACAGATTATACGGTATACACTTCATACTGAATCAGTTGAGTTATACTTTCGAGTTTTAAACGTGAGGACTCATAGACCCCCATGGCGCTATATGGGTTGCGGTCTTTCTGACCTATGGTTCCGAAGTCGGACTTGGTAGTCCAATAATGGCGTCAGCGATGACTCATGCTTCAAACCCTACCTACTCTATAGGCGTTTGAGATATGCTCTGGGCTAATGGACATGCCCGATAGGCAAGTTGTTTTCCAGTTCGAAGCTGTAGAGTTACCCTGACTGACTATATTCCTTGTCGGAGAAGGTACTGCAACAACAACTACTGTCGGGTACACTGTCGATACCAGATCCGTTGTGTGTTGTTTGCGCACTATCGTCCTGAGCAGTCGGGCCACACAAGAATACCACTGTGACTCATATCTTGGCACTCCGTGCTCTGTCTAAGTGGGTGCGAGAGTTTGGTGGAGGCTTTCTTGTCTCCTGCGAGGCTTCCGAATGTGTTTGCAGATAACTCTCTGGAGGATACTTTGGCAGCGCGGTATTCCACGATATCTTGCGTATCGTCGCTGTTATTCAGTAATGAGAGTACTCTGAAGTGTACTGTTAGTCTCCGACTCTCCTATTGAAGCAGGGTTTGCACTAGCTCCTACACTTCTCGATAATGTTATGGATTGGATTGTGGAGGGGGTTGTGAGTGTCACGGACGGTAGGGTCCTAAGAATGGTGAAGTAACGGTTCTGGGCCTGGACTTTGCTAATGATGCTGCATTAGTTCTCCCTAGTAGATCCCCAGTGGAGACCCTCGAAACACTCAGGCTCAGTCGTGGGTAACCCATTGTGGGGTGGGGGGGGGGGGTTAACCCATAATCTTCCATCAGAAGTCTACCTATCGAAAAAAATTGGCTCATTCCGTACGTGGCTGTTACCTCTATGAAACGTCATAATACATTGTGTGTGTTAATTTCGTATTTTGGCATCATGTTCCTGTAGATTGTTAGCATATTCCATGGCTCGATGAGGCTTTGGGCGTTCTTAGTACATTGTAGGACACTGCAGTTCGCTAAATTATGTTGATGTTTTGCCACGAACTTCATTACTACGTCACGGTGACGTCGTGAGACATTGTAAGTCAGCTTATATGTTATTTGTATTCATGTATCCATAGTTTCGTAACATATATCACAGATCAGAACACCGAGAGTTCACTGTCCGCGAAAGTACGTTAATTCCCCTTGCATACGTCATTACTACCTCACGGAGACGTCATAAGACATGAAAAGTTAGCTTATATGATAGTTCAGTATCGTGTTTGTATAGGTTGGTAACACATTGTATAGGTCGAAACTAATGTGTTAGGGGATTTATTGTATATACATTAAAGCTCCAACCCTGATAGGCCCAAGTACTAGTTGATCTGTCACATACGTCAACCCTACGTCACATTAAACGTCATACTAGACATTGTGAGTTGGCGTATTTGTTATGTCGGAATCATTTTTCTATAGGTTGGTGGCATGTTTAATTGATCAAGATAAAGTCTTAGGGGGTTTACTGTACAATAAAATCTATATAGGAAAAATCAGTCCAAAGTATGAAAAATGCTGTTACATACGTCAATGTGGGTCAGAACTGCAGTCTCAGGGGATTTACAGTACAGTAAAGTTCATGATAGTTCGCTATTTTAAAAATAGGCAAATTAACCATTTTACCGGAGTCCGACTTTTTGCTGGCGATGCTAGGGACCCACTGAACAAATTCAACCAGGAAAACATGCTGTTGAAACTTGGGAGCGGGGGTATTTTCGCCATATATTCACCCAGATATTTCATCATCCTCCAGTGGAAGATTGGGAGGAAGCATTAATAGCCTGTGTCATGCGACGAAGTTACTTGGAAGAAGTGTCTCAAGTTTAATTTTTTAGACTGGCGACTCCGCTCGATTAGATGTGATGTGATGTGAAAATAACACTTAGCGCATAGTTCTACAAACATATTCGTATGCGCTTCACAAAAAGAAAAGGAAAACACAAACAAATAGCTACTAAACAATAGCTAACTATGGGGGCCAGTGAGAAGGTTTGACTTTTCAATGTCAAAACCACTGCAAAGTATGTTGCATCAATTGTATTTACTGTTTTAGAGCATTTACAACTAGGGATTTGCTTCCTCTCTGTCTGGTCTCCGGGGGCTCACTTCGCAAAATTTCATTTTTGTGATATTTTTTCTCGATTTTCGTCGAACCCCATAAGCAGGTTCTCAACTTCCATTAGGCCTAGGCTGCATTGGTATTATCCTAGCACCCTAAAGGTATACTGCAGGCTCCAGTAAACATGTGCTCATCTTGTAGCTTAGACACAAATAAATATATCAGTCCAAACCAGACGTTTATACAACGTTCCATTACAGAGTTAGAGGACTTTGACGTTTGGGACATGGGCATTGCGCAAGATTGACGATATCCCATCATGCATTACCGTACCGGACTACCCAGCAAATTGCCTTTGTTTTTCTCTAAAATGTCAAGATTATTCTTCCGACAAAGAACACATTCTCTCCCTCAAAAAACTTGCCGTCGTGAGTTAATATGTTACATAGTTTATTTCGAGAAAAAAAATATGCAGTAGGAAAACTAGGAATGTTGAGTTCTGAAGCACAATAAAAACAATAAAATACATAAGAAATATCAATGTTGTCCAGGTGTGACGTCACAAATTATTGCGCAATCAGGTTCCCCGTAAATAGTGGTGATACTTCACATAATGTACTCGAGCCTGCAGTATCCCTTCAAAAAAACAGGTGCTTACATGATTATTTAGTTTTGGTGAGGAAATCCTTGAGATTATCCCTCTTCTCAGTTATGATCAACTGTACCCGGTCCGGGGCACAGTTGATCACTCCCAATTTTTCGTTAATTAGGCTCTATTAATTAAACCAAAAGTTTTCTTTACCTTCAAATGGATTTTTATAACAGTCTATTAATAGTGGCAAGCATTCAGCAAGAAATCATTTTCTCAGTTATGTGGGAATGAGGTTGAATTTTTGACCTGAACAAAATTTGATCAACTGTGCCCCGGTTCCCCCCATATATAATTTTTTTTCTAACGAGTTATGGCAGTTGGAGAATACCCCGTCACAATAAGTCAATGTGTAGGACTCCGTCCATTCCCGAACGTTCAACCGCATGGATTAACTGTGAACTGGCCTGAACTTCCTAGTTACGCCACTGCGCTCACGTAACACCAGAGTGACTGCTCTGATATCTTGAGTTGTTGTTGTTTTTTCTCACGGGGTCATAGGTCTATTATCTACAATAACACGTTTGCTTTGTTTGTCTTTCACAACGTAATGTCACATTAGTTTGTTGGCAGCGTGATTTCTGCACGTCCTCACCTCTAATTTCACCTCTTATCTTATCGAGTAATCTAGCGAACATTTTGGCCATAGTCTGGTTTGTCTATAAACATGATAAATGATATGTCAATAAACTGGTACCAGCTAGTAGGCATACACGTTGTTTGTAATAAAAACAACAACCAACGGAGCGAGCGTCACTAATAGGTCTATAATGTAAATGATCAATTCTTATAGAAACACACCCATATTGTGACTAACATATACTTTTAGCCTGTAGCCGCCTATTATAACAAATAGTTTTTTGCGACTGGACCGCTTGCTCTTCTGGAGAACCCAAAAGCCAATACAACGGTATGTAACTTTTTGCTTATGAAATATAAATTACAGCTGTGATTCAGTATTAAATAATCTGATTACCTGTTTTCAATTTTGAATTTTGAAAGCCAACAAATAGTATCACATATTATGTGCACATTGAGTACTACCAGTGACGTATGCAAGAGAGGTTTTTGAGGGGCCAGAATTCCATTCCCGTGTTCTAAGTTATCAATAAAAATCGGCCCCAAATAACACCTTTCTTCACTGTTCAGTAGAGGTTGTGCAGCTGTTATTCAATCAATATCACATCAGCATGTGTCAAGGGCTCCATGAATTGCATTTATTTGCCAATAGGGAGAGTGAGGCCATTCGTGAGGACGCACTTTTCTCTGATACCAACTTCAAAACCCCTCCCATGACGAATCTCCATTGACATACACTCTACAATTCAACACTCCAATTAAACAGAAAACTCATCACATGAGACAGGCATAGGAATCAAATATTTGGCTAGATACGGCTCATAATAATTCGCTTGAAAATTAACTGATTCTAGTCAATGTTTGACTAGATTTCTGTTCGTAGACCATGTGATAAGTGTCCTGCTCCATTTGACTAGACTAGAGTGTTTCTCTGTTTTCAGAGTGTGGTTCTCAACTAAGGATTATAACTGAACACCGAATCTGCCCTCCTTAGCTTTCTCATTTCACTCCTGCTTTTTCATGTAAGAAATATAACTTTTATATCTGTAAAATATCAAGATTTGGACCCTATATACCGTAGCAGGAAGTTGACGGGAATGACCGCCGCCAAATGCCTTCTAGATGATTAGTTGTCTATTTCCAGGTGCTTCCAGCACTCTCTCCATACTGACTGACCACACACTGTTCGTATCGCAACCAAAGAATAATTTATATTCATAACTACACGTTGAATGGAATAATGTACGTATCACATATGACCATCGTTAAAGCTAGGCATAACTTCGTCTATCGATATGGACAGGTTAACCCAAATAGCTTGATTATCTTGATTGATTGCGTTCATGAATCAGTCTAGCTATCCATTGTTTAGTTGGACACGATAAGTCCAGAATGTTTTGTCTGATCAGGCTGGAATTCGGTACTTTTTATGGGTCATTGAGTACGAGCCTAAGGACCCTGTTGTTTCGTTGTGGTCCAGAATGCTTCATTCGAGCAGGCTAGCTAAAGCTTTCTTATGGGAAGTAGAATCATCCCACGTTGTTGGTGTAGACCGAGGTCATTTACGGGAGAGTAAGCAAGTTGTGAAGGATCGACTCTTTGCCAATTTCGGCTTAGTTGTTAACAAAATACCTTCCCCATTTGGATGGACAGAGCTCCTACTCGGTATATAATTATGTTCCCCGTGATCGTAAGTATCGATTTTTCCTCCAATCGGGCTGTTATTTGGTATGTACGATATCTTTCCTATGGGGTGTACAAGAAGTCTTTCAATCATGGTGTTGACCGGGGTAATTTTGGGGGACACAACTTGGAAATATTTAGTAAAAATCTATATTTTGAAAAATGATGGCTTGTTAACAGGATAAATCGACCACACTTGAATGGATCTCCCAAAAGGTTCATTCGTTCCCAGTCCGGTTTGGAATTCTCGTGTTTTCGCTTTGAAACTATTCATCGTTAATCCCTTAATTGCAAAGTTATTTAATCACTTTTACTTGTGAAGCCACCTCGCGAGTATAGTCTTACTGTGCCACAGATCCAAGAAACAGCCCGCCCTCAACAACCGAGTTTCTTCGACATCGGAAGTGATATAACCGACACGCGATCTCTAAATCACCAGGGTTGCAACACACAACAAGGATCAATCAATCATGTCATTTCAGTCAGGAAAGGAAATGCATAAAACCCCTTTAGACCTGGGACACTGGCCCACTGGGACATGTCAAGTCAATTAGGCTGTTATGGTCATGTAGGCCAATAAATATATATGTATGTCTATTTGTTATTTACCTTTCTGATTCTGAGTTCGAATTATTCCAAATAGGATGTTTCAGTCACTGTTGAGGTGACAAGATTCCTGATGCCTATAGGAAACCTCGAAATATCCCAACCAACACTTTCAAGGAACTTGAGTCAATTGAATAATTGCTTGTTCAAATATGATGGCCACTGCTAGACGATGGTCTTGTATGTTTATAGGATAATGGGTGAACAACATTGTGGAGTGGGCAAGGATCTTACCCAGTTCAATATACTAGTGATCATAGAGTGTATATATACTCTCTCCCCCAGTTGAGACAAGTTAGTGGATCACAATGCAACACTAGCACCAACATATGGACTATGAGACTGATTATGATAACATGGGTCCAGTATTGAAGACGAGGAGATGGGTTAGTTTTAGGTTCATCCATCCCACTTGGTAAAGAAGGGACGAGCCCTCTCCACCATTGCAGTAAACTGTTAATTGTATTTATAAGGTATTGAGACTTTGACCTGACAAGAAATCGATAGGGTTATGTACCACATATGTCTAACCTATACATACCAAGCACGAAGCCTGTATATACACATTTGCATTCAATAGTTTTTCTGTTTACAAAGTTTTCATACGTAGTGACCTATGTTGACCTGATGTAACATTTGAGTTGAGGTTTCAGTTTTTATTATGACCTTCTATACTCTCACTGAGATTACTTGTAACAGGAGCATCGTCATGGTCATGGAGTCAGATAAGGTCAAAAGGTCACATGAGGTCAAAGTAGGTCATCAGATGCAGAAACACGACGAACAAAACTTTCCATTAGGCCGTCCCCATGGAATGTTCCGTTGCCGAGATGAGTCCTACGGTGACCTTGAATGACCTTGGCCTGGCACAAAAAATAATAGGCTTCGTCTTCGCTCTTAATGCAACCAACAGGCCTAATATGAACATGTTCGATGCTTTCGTTCGCTAGTTATCGTTTTCGAAACGAGGTATCACATACACACTTTCGTGGACCTACTTACCTTTCATGTTGAAGTGTGAGTACATTGACCCGAGTACGAGTACATCACCATGAGTACGAGTACGAACCCTAAGAGTACGAGTACACAGTTTTCCAAGATGCTGAGTACGAGTACGAGAACAAAACCCATGAGAACAAGTACGAGTACGAGTACAAAGCACATGAGTACGAGTACATTTTCTCATTGGAGTTTCTATTTGAATGATACGCGTTTAAGAAGCCACCGAAGGCTCATCAAGGAACCATGACCAAGTTGATCATGGATGAGCATCGATCATAACTCGCATATTCCTCATGATTAGGCTCAATCACATTATTGATTACCTATATATATACAAGCTGAATGAAAGCAAACACGAACTTTGCCCTGGGTATAGATTAGATTAACGGGGAATATCAACTCAAAGGGGATGTGTATTAGGCTATTGTTTTAAGGCATGGTGAGTTTCGTGACCTGTGATCCGGGGGAGGGGGGTCAGTAGGGCGGTCAGATGATAATTTGTATAGCTTGCTCCGCGCCAACCAGTGGTCACGCACCGCTTAGCTAGTACTCCGATTGATATCCCCTTCCCGTCCCCAACATCCAACCGAAATTGCCGCCACTGCTAATAGGACACATACGGTACACGATACTGTTAAAAAGTCAACTCACTACGTGAACCTTGATGGAATGCCTGAAAAGAGGCATAAATGTTCGCGCGCTAGTAGGATTATGTCATCTCCTTCTGTCTCTTGATATAGTGAAAACATGCTTTTTCGACTAAATCCGCGCCTCCAGATGTTCGGGATGGGGCATCGCAAGTGACATTTCCGACGATCTGGGGGTGACAGAAGCTAAACATTTCATCCGTACGCTACGCGCCAACCGGAGGTACCGCTCCACTTAGATAGTATAATTTGGCCCCCTCTCCTCAGACCAGATCGAAGCCCCTGGCGCGAACGCTCAATGTTCCTGGCGGTGAAAGACACGAAGGCAGCTATACTTCAAACCATAATATCCAGTGTTAGGCCTATGTCTGAATTACAAAAACTCTGTACTTGTAGTTCATATCACAAATGTTGCTTGTGAATCATCACCTACAACTGGTGGCGGGTTCTCCCCAAGAAACATGAACACAATGATGCGAAGTGATTCCTCATGTCCACATGCATGGCAGCGAGGCCTTCCCGTTCCCTCACAGAGGCCCCGTGCTGGCAGCAATTTAGACATAATGTATCTCAGTTTGAGGGTCGGCACCCTATGCTTGGCATCATTACGCCTAAGCTCAGTTACACGAGACCGCGAACGGAAATGGCATCATTATCGTGACCACACATGTCTCTGAATACGCCAGAGTGGGAAGGGGAAGTGGAAATGAAACGTCTTTCCCGAAGATACATCGGAAAAGTCGGAGGGTATTTGCGGGATTTTGACTCGCGACTTTCCGATCGTCAGTATGGAGCACTACCGATTGAGTTCATCCAATCATCATACAACGATCATAAAATTAACGAGTCTGTTTTTCCTCTAATCCACAGAGACACGGCTCTATATGCGGGAGTATGGCGACATCGAGCCCACAGAGCGAAATCGTAGGAGAAAAGACCTTGATATGTTCTTTCTGCAATAGTAGTTCGACCGAGATCAAAATATTGCCGTGCTTCCATCGGTCCTGTCGTAAGTGTCTGGAGATTAGGACGGAGGGCAAGACGACACTACAATGCTCAGCATGCCTCGAAGAACATAATATCCCGAAAAATGGGGTGGAAGGATTCAAGGAGGACTTCGTTACCTCCAGTTTGGAACCACTCCGTTGCTCGGTTCACCCCACGATAGTCTCCGACTAACAACTGATTTGTGAAAGGTGCAGTGATTACGGAGATCACGAGGGGCATAGGATCAAGGACGTCACTGTGTTAGCGACCAAAGAGAAAGACAAACTTGAGGTAAAAATGAAATGTCTTGAACAGGTCGACACGAAGTTGCGCCATGCGCAAGCGGCAGTCACAGCAGTTAAGGATGAAATCGATGCCAATGCAACAGCAAGCAAGGCACAGGTCAGAAATGAATTTTCCTCTGAAGAAAACAAGATTGGTGAACAAATTGCTATTCTGGAAGACAGTTGTAAGCAAGCGAAACAAAAATTGGTAGACAAATTGAACAAGGAAAATGCCGCACGATATCAGAGGTTATTAATGCATATTAACCAAGCAAAGAAAGGTTACGAAAATGAATGCGAGGAGGGAAAGCTTCGTGTGAGCGAAAAGGTCGAAGTGCTTGAACATGAACAAATGACGAAAAAATCAGAGATCCAAAAAGTTCTTGAGCACAAAATAGAAGAGAAAAATCGTCTCCTGGCGGCAATTGAAGAAAACGAAAATGGCGAGTTGCGAGATATACACAAGAAGGGAAATAATTTAAGTAACGTCCGCAAGAGAGTTGATGCTGTAAAAATGTCGGCAGAATATATCAGTAGCACTGATAATAAATGGACACACGTCGTTTACACACCTGATGTTTGTGCAGCGACCGATAACCTGGTTACTAAGGTTCATGAAATGAAGCATCTTTTTACGGAGCTCGAACTACTTGAAATAAAGAACCAACCACCTGATACCCATGGACCTACGAAGAAAAACCCACCGACGAATAGAGAGTTCCAGGAAACCAACTCGATAAGCCACGTCGGAAGGGCTGCAACGTATAGGTATCGCATCCACGGAGCAGTCCAGATTTTTGACATCACAGACTGTGGCAAAAACATGGTTGTGGTTGGTGACAAAGAGAGTATAACCACCTCCAATCTTACCTTCGTAGATTTGCTCAAAAAGTCGCATCGAGGAAAACAGATGAATTGGACCCTCGAGATCTACTGCGAGTCCCTCTCATCGACTCAGATCGCGATCTCCAGTGGACCCAGTGAGGTTGGTGTTTTCGACAGAGAAAGTCAAGCGTGCAAAGTCAGAAGTATCCTCGGGATATTCACGAGTAGTGGAGAGTCCGGTCTTCGACGCGTCTCCTGTATCGCCACAGACCCGGTACACAAGACCATTCAAGTCGGGACAGACGGTAGCAGGAACGTTTACATTTTCGACTGCGATCTCAATTATATGCGTACCATCGTATTGCCTAACAAAATAAAGTGGCCCAGAGACATAGCCATCGATGCCGGTAATCTCTTGGTTTGCGACTACGCGGGGAGCGAAGCACATGCGCTGAGGATGGGAGACGATGAAGCTCGACTGATCTATATTTTCCAGAAGCCTTGCCTGGATGAAGGGAATTGGTGGCCGTGCAGCGTATGTACTGACAAGAGGGGATCTATCTTCATCCTTTGGGGAAGGAATTACCTACTCAGTAAGCGACGTGTTGTGGCACGTTACAGCTCTGTTATCGGTTGTCTACTCTCTACAAGAGAGGTAGATGGTGATGCTTGGTCGATTACCACTGTTGAAACAACGGATGGAAAATTGTTGATGGTGGCTACCTGGAAAGGTGGAATGATACTGGGTTACGACTCGGAGAGCTAATGTACGTCATGATCGTTATGTCCTACTTGGACTATGGGTAGCCGTGTGGTCTGTCTGTTTATGTCTATGGATATGTTCTTGCGTTCTTCCGAGGAATCGGCCAAGAGAGTGAAGCCCCGGTCACACTGCAACGATATCGTCTAGTGCACCGATCCGATT
>JAUOBX010272399.1:1171-11370 GCA_032360705.1 Eupentacta quinquesemita
GAGCACCCCCCCCCCCCCCCCCCCCACAACCTCCCGTAGCTACGCCACTGCCTAGACCTACAGAGAGTGAACATAAGGAGGAGAATAGATTTGCCCAAATTTCCCCCCAAAAAATTAGGAGTAGATGGAGTTGTGGTAGGTTCATCCCAGGAATTATTGAGGGGATTTTACCTCATATCTCACAGCGGATTCAGCAATCATTGAAAGAAACCTCCAGATGTGCCACTGCAAAATGGTCGGAAGTGGAGTCGCTCCCGTCAAAAGTTGTACCGGGAATAGCTACAGTCTGGCAACTGTATAAACCACAGGCGCGAGGTGGGACACGCACGGGTGACAGGACGTGCATAAAATAATCATATTCTCCTCGCCTACTGACTTTCCAATTTCTTATACAAAACTTTTCGAATGACTGGAATAATTGGCTGTTGTCCCCTTAGGATGGAATCGTTCGTTGCCCTTGTAGGGGGCCATGTGAACAGGCTGTTTCCCGCCCGAGACAGACAAGAAAGAAGTATGGGGGAGGAGAGTATGCTTCGCCGTGACAGCCTACTCAGTATACGGTAACTAGCAAACTGGCATTCAGAACCTTTGAAATGAGTCCGGAGGCTCCGGAGTTACACAAAATATGGGTGTGTATAGTCTGATAGTTAGAGTCGCAAACATACGCTCTTGTCATTTTATAAGTAATTTATATACATGTGTAAAATTATCTGTATCGCTGCATACGCTGTGATAAATATACACATAGTAGATTGTGAAATGATGCACTGGTCAACTGGTATTCAGTACAGTACCTTCAGGAGGATCCAATGTTGTGGTGGTGGCCCCTAATTTCATTGACATCAATTACATTCATTAGAATGGATGCCTATATTCTTCAGTGTTGTGTATACCATGCAGCGTGGTACAATCACCTGGGCTGAAGCGATGAGGTAGTACGCATGGGGCCGAATAGTGACAGGCGTTTATATCCAGTGGAACGCACAGAAGACGGTGATAATATTAACTGGTCAACTAGTATTCAGTACCTCCGGGATATTCCATTGCTGTTAGAGCTGTAGAGCAAGACGGTGATGGCCAATGATTTTATTGCTATTCATTATATTCATCTTTATCGTCGTGTATATCTTAACATCGTGATACAATTACCTGTGTTAAAGCAATGAGCTGGAAGGGATGGGCGTGAAAAGGGAGTGGATGGCGTTTATATTTGGTGATACGCACATTAGACAGTGCAAACATTCACTGGTCAACTGATATTCAGTACCTCCGAGATAATACAGATCTGTTAGCACGAGAGATTGGTGGCCCCTAACTAATTGACATTGAATATATATGCATTGGCAAGAGTGGATATACTCTATTGCGAGGAGCTAGTATGCAAGGGCGTGAGAGTGACAGGCGTTTATTTTCAATGGAACGCACAGAAGACGGTGATGATATGAACTGGTCAAATAGTATTCAGCACCTCCGAGATAATCCATTGCTGTTAGAGCTGTAGAGCGAGACAGTGGTGGCCCCTGATTTTATTGCTATCCATTAAAATCATCTCTATCGTCGTGTATATCATAACACCGTGGTACAATTACCTGCGTTAATGCAATGAGCCAGACGGGATGGGGCGTGAGAAGGGGAGTGGAAGGCGTTTATATTCAGTGATACGCACAGTAGACAGTGAAAACATTCACTGGTCAACTGGTATTCAGTATCTTCGAGGTAATCCAGAGCTGCTAGGACGAGAGAGTGGTGGCCCCTTACTAATTGACTAATTGTCATTCAATATATTCATTAGCAAGAGTGGCTATCCTCTATAGTGTCGGATATTCTATGACACAGTGCGTGAAGCAATAACCTGAAGCAACGCGCTGGTATTCATGGGGCGGAACAGGGCATAGAGGCAGGCATCTATATTCAGTAGATTGGAAAATATTCCAGCAGTTACTGTAAGACTTGACAGAAATAACAGATGTGTTGATACTGTGGCTGTGGAAATGTCTGCGACGACCGAGAAACGACGTGTGATAAGGTTAGGTTAGTCTGACACCTGAAACTGATAAGGGGCAGGTGAGATAAGTGGTGTTCCTTGTTTGTCGCTGGTGGGAAAAATTTACATTTTTCCCGACATGTAATTCGTTATCCCCTTTTTCTACGAAATGACATGAGGAACGCCGGACCTATAATTACCGCAAGATAAAAGACTGATGAAGAGGAGAATGATCCAGCCAGGCTTGTTGATCGTGCTCTTGAAATGCTAGAGATCAAAAATAGGAGAGAATGAAAGGTACGTTTCAGGTACGCCGCATGGCGAGGAGAGAAGGAGAAAATCCGGCAGGATGGCGAGCCAAATGTAACCGAATCCGCGGCAAGGAAACGAGGAGCAAGTAGTACGGGGAACCTCAAGCTGAGGAAGAAAAAACCTGGCGTTCAGCAGAGCACTGACCATTACACAAAGCAGTAAATATGACAGAGGGGACACTTAACTACGCTTGGTTAGGAGCTGGAGGAATGCAATAGAAAATAGCATCTCTCTGACTTCGATCAATGACACTGAGAGATGAGATGACGGGCTCCTTCAGGAATTCATTTTATCATGAATTACACCATCAGCAACCAACGGAGCATACGCGGCTCTTGAGCTACTACATAAGACAGATACACCACCAAATATATTCGCTATTGTGCGATATTCACTAAATATAGGTAAATAGTGATATATTGTGAAAGGTTAACTTAGTGCCCGACTCTCAATCTGATCAGTAATACTGAGAGTGGTATGATGCGTTCTGCGAATGCATGATAGGCTCATTATAAAAGTCGAACGTATGGATAGGAGATGTTCATGCAACTATTACAATTTGCAATCATTTTTCATATTATCTAAAATCTCGTAACATTAATTCGAGGTAATTGTGAGTATGGTTAATTGGATTCGAATAAAACTATTATTGTTCCAGAATCCTCCCTGGAGAACATGAATTGAACCGATGATTTGATTTCATTACATATGTGTGTCCAAAATAGCTGATCAGTCCGAGTTGGGAAAATACAGACTATGCCTAGATGTATTGCTCTCATAGCTAGGGTAAGTAGTAATGGTGGTCTGTTTTGCATTATCTTCCTAAACGCGTGATTGGTCGTTCGACAAGATAAATAGGCTTTACTGATTACGTATATGGAAAAACACATTTGTACACTTCTGGTGACCATGCTTGAACGCTCTCGTGCGTCCAATGTGTGCGTCCGATGTTTCGATCTGGTCAGACATTATACTGCGTTTTAATCACGTGAATGGGCCCGTGGCTAAGGTTGTGGTTGATAAGGTATGCATGTGCTTCTTTAAGCGTCAAGAGGACACCGACCAGGGTTGTACATGCCAACTAATCATTTCATTAACTAAGCTGAGGGCCTCCAGAGGAGAAGGCGATACGCCCCGCAATGAAAATATGCCGGTTTTGTTCGGTAATATATAGACATAACAGTGGATAACCTTAGTCACCTAGTAGAGTAGTTCATTTAGATATTTTAAAATATGGAAGAACATTGGATGGAAAAATGGATTGAAGCGTAATAACACACTCTCTAACCATCCTTATTCTCAATGACAGGGTATATCGATCACTATAGGACTAGTTTAGTTATGAGTCCCTTCGGCTTTAAGTGACATTAGAAATGATAACCAGCAATAAGGGGTCTTCTTCACGAGGAAGATGCGTAGTGGCCTAATTGGTTAGGGCGTCGATGTCGAACTGGTGATCTAGGTTATGTGATCAATTCCACGTTGTGGCATTGAGCAAGGTACTCTTCATCGATTGCTCCACTGCACCTAGGCTGAGGGAGTTACTTTGCGATCGATGTAACTTACATAGCTTACATGTCTTCGACTACGACCACACTTCACAACGTGTTCAAGTAGATGTGAAGAGGTCGATCGAATGCCAACATGTGAATAGCTGTATCTACCCTCTCCTTCCCCCCACATATGTTGGGTGGTGAGCATAGCTCAGGCCGCTTACAGTCGAATCATCTTGAAAACAGCATTGCCTAGCCGTTTGATTTGTCGGCTCCGAAATGACATTCAAGCAATTGGGAAACTGAATGGTCAGTCAAATAATTCCCGTCAATTAGATTAAATAGGCTGTGCCGCGATCGTGACATGCCTTCCCCCCATTCATCATAAAACCCCCATCTTTCCGTAATGAACATGCTCAGGATACCTCAATTTCCACTGAGAATGTCAATTTAGCCAGTACCCGAGGAGTTGAAAGTTACCTTGGCTTACCAATTGATTGACATACATACACATATATACATTCGTTTTGGCCTATTTATCATCTAAAGCATCAGAGCAAATTTGTCCTGTCCGGGAAATATCATGTTATATGTCATTGCCCTGGTCGGGTCTTTTCTACTGGAATGATGAATGGCAACAATATGCGACGATGCTGATATCCATTGTAGACCAAGGTCAGTTTGCTGCAATGAACAAATATCGGAAACCAGTGGCGACAGTTGGGTTATCTGATACATGCTTCAACCCCTGTTTTTCGTAATTGCACTCTCGCATCAAAATTGCCAGCCTCAAATCCATGACAGTTGACAGTTCCTCATAACTAGACATATAGAGAGATCGGTCAGAGTTTAAATTGCTGCCCTGGACCCATAAAATAGAACACTGCTCGGAATGTGTATTGACGAGAGGCCCTTCTACTTGAATATCAAGAGCTGTTCCACTAATTAACGATTCAATTCTCACGATTTGTATACCTGGAAACTATACAGAGGCTCAGCTGTTGGGAGGCTGATACGTGACTTGTAAAGATAACAAGCGCATCTACTAGTGACAGTAAGCATACAACATCCAATTCAAGTGAGCTGAACAGTATTCACGTTGGAGAAGCACGTTGAAATTCGAAACAGAAATCGAACACATAGCACAATTATGCTTCTGAAGCGAAACATGTTTAGAAGAGTCTTGCTAAGCACTGTTCACGGGTTCCTATCAATCGTTAGGCCTATTACGAAGGTGTGGCTGTAGGGGAGCTGGTTTTAACGTCAACAGCTCTACAAGAACAGCAGCACCTTGCTTGTTTAAACATGGTGTGCCCTCGTACATACCAACTTCGGTTTGCCGAGTAGGAAAAGTTCCTGATAGACAGGAAATAACGTCAGTATCGTTAAACCTCAAATAATCTGACAAATGCTAAACTACTCATTTACAAGAGATTTCGTCACTATTATCCCGATATTAAGCATGTGTAAGTAAAAACATGTAAAACATTTGTGGAATCGATGGAGGAAGTTAATGTAATAATATTTTCCATCAAACACACATCTACTCAGATTGCCCTGGAATTAGGTTTGTAGTGAACTGGTATTCAATCAAATTCACAGTCTGTAGCCTAAACTTCTTCACGAGTCAACAACAAATGTCAAATTATAGGTCATTGTCGAATGTTATAATAATAATATAACTAATAATTTATAATATATAATTTATATAGCGCCACCTAAAGCTCAAAGCTTGCCAGCGGCGCTTTACAAGGAAGAAGAACAGAAACAATTAGGGGAAAGCGTCACGAAAAAGGATGGTCTTAACGAGTCTTTGGAAGGCATGAAGGTCGCCAGTCGAACGAATTGCTGCAGGAAGGGCATTCCAAAGAGAAGGGGCGGCAACACTGGAGGCACGGTCTCCAGCAGACCGTCTGTTGTTCTCCAGAATACTGGTAGGACATTTCGTGGTGAGTGGGGATCGTCCTTAACCCTAATTAAATCTCATCTGGAGTCAAAAGCTGTCTTCGCCATGGCATAAATTCAGCCATGACTAACATGTATCCACACGTCATAATTTACCTGTACTAACCCGTGTCGGCGTGTCCCCCACTTCTCAATGGTAGAACAGCAATGGATGATTCATATTAGAAGCTCCCATGTAGATCTAATACCTTTGTCGATGTAGAAAATTATTATTTTAGATGAGGACTGAATTGCTGGAGAATATATTCGACACGCTAGTCTCGTTACTCTGGAGACTCAAGAAGAATATATAGCCTACTGAACACGGGTTCAACGTATCTGGGTAATCCTGATTTGGGTATCAATTGATACGTAAAATTGAATCAAAAGTGATTTGAAACGGTGAGGTAGAGCGGTGTTTTGCTGCATGGACACTTAACATGTTCCTTCAGACAGTCGTTTGATGCGGAGTGGAATGGCACTCTGAAGGTTGCGAGCTCTAGGCGAAGGTAGAGCATGTTGGTTTCACAATCCTGACAGGACGAACCAAATCAGTTCGCATCTAGCTTCCGATCATCACACCGGTTATTTCAGGCTACTGATGCCTCAGTCGTGTTGAGCCATCTGGTTGCTCCACTACGTTACAGAGATATTAGCTATCAGTACTGACACCTGATACTAATTCTTACGACTCTCACTTCTCACGTAGAACGTTACACTCAGGTCAGTCCGATAGACACTGGACGCCATTTCACTGATGGAACAGAAGCCCTGGTTATTCCTGACAATATCCGAAGAAGTTAACGTGGGTTCACACCACCTCTGAATGACCCAGATAGTGTTGTAAATTAAGGCGGCAAACTCGTCATTATCAAGCTGTAAAGATGTTGAAGATTCCCAACTTGTTGCCACACTCTTTATTCGACAGGTTACTTCAGATCATCGTCGACAAGACAGAACCTCTATCATTCTAGTCTGGTATATGGGTTGGTATAGATATCTGAATATCGCTCTGTACTGATTCTATGCATGTGGGCGATTCCACGGTAACTCGCATTACACTTTTTCAGTTTTTTTCATAATCCAAGTGCTGTGGCTTGAATATTGGTTAGTGTAACTCCTTAATTTTCTGTGGTATTATACCCAACATTCATAGCTTCAATATGAAATTATCAAGAATTATAATTCTGTTCGCCTCTATGTATGATGCGCTTGCAAAAATCGGTAACTCGCATTACGGAAAAAGGACACGTAAAAAATGTACACCATTACAAAAAGGCAGCGTGCTCAAACAAAGAATGATTTATTCAATTGCATATATGTACCAGATATCTACCCCACTGATGTTTATATTGCAGCAGTAGGAAATAGTAAACAACTTCAGATGTGGTGTGGAGGGCATTACGGTAACTCGCATTACAGTTTGTCCATGGAAAGTGGTTAGATTTATATTAATTCATGCATTTCAATGCCCAGCTTTCCGCTGCCATACACAGTATTCGGGTAACTGTGTTGATGACTGCCTCATAGAGCTACCTCTTAAAGGTATCATCTTAACAAGGCCTTCCCTAAATCATCGTCAATGTCATGCAGACGTGATCTCCAGCTGACCCGAGAGCTTATTAGTCACTAATGATATCAATTGATTACATATCCAATGTACAGCTTTTTGCTCCAATACACAGTATCTTATAGGTTCATCAGAGTGTTGAGGTATTGATGACCGTTTCAAATATATATCACTTGAAAGTATTCTCTTATCAAGGCCTTCCCCCATTCATCATAAACCCAATCAATCGAGAGTCTTTCCGTGATCAACATGCTTAGAATACCTCAATTACCACTAAGAATGTTAATTTAGCCAGTATTCGAGGAGGAAAAAGTTACTTTGGCTCTCCAATTGATAACATACATACACGCACATATATATACATTCGTTTTGGCCTATTTATCATCTAAAGCATCAGAGCAAAGATGACCTGACCGGGAAATATCATGTTAGATGTCATTGCTCTGGTCCGGTCTTTTCTACTGGAATGATAAATGGCAACAATATGCGACGATGCTGTTATCCATTGTAGACCAAGGTCAGTTTGCTGCAACGAACAAATATCGGAAACCAGTTGCGGCAGTTGGGTTATCTGATACAGGTTTCATGTTTTTCGTAATTTCACTCCCGCATCAATATTACCAGCCTCAAATCCATGACAGTTGACAGTTCTTCCTAACTAGACATATAGAGAGATCGCTCAGAGTCTAGATTGCTGCCCTGGGCCCATAAAATGGAACACTCATCGGAATATGTAATGACGAGAGGCCCTTCTACTTGAATATCATGAGCTGTTCCACCAATAAACGATTCAATTCTCACGATTTGTACCTGGAAATTATACAGAGGCTTAGCTGTGGGGAGGTCGAGACGTGACTTGTGAAGATAACAAGCGCATCTACTAGTGCTCATGGGCGGCGATCACGGGGGGGACAGGGGGGACATGTCCCCCCCAATATTTGAAAAACCTCCATTGACTTTCGATTTTCCACACAGTAACTTTTTGAGTGCCAATGTCCCCCTCAATATTTTGACAAAATCGCCGCTCTTGCTAGTGCTGTAGTGACAGTAAGGATACAACATCCAATTCAAGTGAGCTGTCTGCATTAAAAAACAGTATTCAGCAATCAAACACTTTCAGGAAAACCACACTTAGAAAGCACGTTGAAATTCGAAACAGAAATCAAACACATAGCCCAATTATGCTTCTGAAGCGGAACATGTTTAGAAGAGTTCTATCAACTGTTAGGCCTATCACAGAGGTGTGGTAGTAGGGAAGCCTATTTTATTGTCAAAAGCTCTACCAGAACAACAGCACCTTGCTTGTTTAACCATGTTGTGCCATCGTACATACTAGCTTCGGTTTGCCATCATCGATAAACCTCAAATAATCTGACAAATGCTAAACTACTCATTTTCAAGAGAAATCGTCACTATTATCACAATATTAAACATGTGTGAGTAAAAATGTGAAAAACATTTGTGGAATCGATGAAGGAAGTGTAATAACATTCTCCATCAAACACACATCTACTCAGATAGCCCTGGAATTAGGTTCGTAGTGCACTGGTATTAAATCAAATGCAATGTCTGTAGGCTAAACTTCTTTACGAGTCAACAACATATCAAATTATAGGTCATTGTCGAATGTTGTTCGTCTAGAATACTGGTAGGACATTTCGTGGTGAGTGGGGATCTTCCTTAACCTTAAATAAATCTAATCTGGAGTCAATAGCTGTCTTCGCCATGGCATAAATTCAGTCATGACTAACATGTATCCCCACGTCATAATTTTCCTGTATTCACCCGTGTCCCCCACTTCTCAATGGTAGACCAGCAATGGATGATTCATATGATAAGCTACCATGTAGATCTTTTCACTTGTCGATGTACAAAATTATTCTTTCAGATGAGGACTGAATTGCTGGAGAATTTATTCGTCACGCCAGTCTCGTAACTCTGGAGACTCAAGAAGAATTGACACACTACTGAAAACGGGTGCAACGTAGGTAGGGGGAGGGGTGTCGATGAACCATATTCGATCATCACATTCACCATACGTCACTATATCCAGTGACCTCATCTCATTCATACCAGTCCGATGCGTCAAACATGGATATGGCGACAGTGGTGTCATGTTCGGGCCTACCCATTACTGACTAAATTATGTAAATAGTACGAGGCCGCAAGCTATCCGCGCTAAGCAGACCATGTGGTAATGTGGAGCGACCCCCAAAGCTCACCTGCATACATTGTGACAATATTCCAATCCTTAATTTGCCAGACATAATTTTCCGAGGTGATCGGAAGATTGGAAGTTCATATTCGGCAAATGGCCATTCAGCTTTTCCGGCTTTTTCAGGCAAGATTGAGGACGTGTGAGGAAACTACGATCCACGCGAAACTGCTGCACTTAGTATTCAGTATTGCTGGATTCCATGTTTTTTCATTGGTAGTCCGAAAATATGTCGAGCGCTCTGAGTACACTATCGTTGTGGCGGTGGCGCCGTCATAAGACTATGAAGTCCAGTGCTGTCGTCATTATATAGTGCTGAATCCACGAGGACCTAGGGAATGACTATGGTCCATCCCCACAGGTGCCGATGAAGGTTATGAAGGATATGTAGGCAAGTTATTTAGAATGACCTCAGATTGGGAACTAAATTGAAAGTCCGAATCCCGCGAATGGCCCATGCAGCTTCCTCGGCTTGTTCAGGCGAAAACAGAGTATTATACCCTTGCATAAGATGAGTGTGGAAGGTTCTAACTGAGTTGTCTATCCAAGCTTCTGCAAATACAACTACAGCTGCGGGAGCCACTAACTGTATACGCGGACTGCAGTATCCCCACGTCATAATTTTCCTGTATTCACCCGTGTCCCCCACTTCTCAATGGTAGACCAGCAATGGATGATTCA
>JAUOBX010272510.1:0-11368 GCA_032360705.1 Eupentacta quinquesemita
TCTCGATCTGCTGCACACCCACGTTTGTGTGGGGAATGAGCTATACCAATGACCAGGGGTAATACTGTGAAGCGCTTCGAGACCCTAGCATAAGGCGCTATATAAATCAAAACATTATTATTAATATTTTATTTTGTGAGTATGTAATAATCTAACCCCATTACCACCGTCTTATCGATTGAAAGACAGTTTGGGGTTTGCATTTCCTCGAAGGCCAGAGGAGGGAGTGATTCGTTGCTTCGAAACTTGCATGAATAGATGAAAAGAACTATTTCACTACCCTAACATCCCACCTTTTATTTTCCCCAACTCGCTGTACCTGCATCGTGTTATCTTCTTCATTAAGTTGGGTCTGATTATGTAAAACGGAGAACCGAATGCCCCGTTTGATTGTGCACAATATTTCCTGATTTCTCATTTTCTCGTGAGTGTAAAGTGCAAGTGACTTTCTTCCTTCGAAGTCAATGAATACTCGCATCTAAATCTCCCTGAAAATAATGTGAATTGATATTCATATCAGGTTCACATTTTCCGTGTGACAGAGTTCCAGAAACGTCAACTTGACATCGACGTCATAGTTTCCACTGAGCAGGTATTTTCCTCCCCCGCGTGACGTCACAAAACATTGTGTATCGGTAATAATAGATCTATCTTCTTTTGCACGGTCGTTGGGTTTGCATCTCCTTATGCTAATCAAAAAGAATCATAACCATTGAAATCATGTTCAGCACTTCCATTGCCCTTCAAAACCTTGGAGACAGAGCTACGTACAAACTCATTAATTGCACTATAAATGAAATCAGTTGTCAGACTGTCACTAACATGTCTGCATGTCACGCTAATTATTGTAAAAAAAATTAGGCAAAGCCTCTCAAGATACCACGTCATAGACCGGAAAACATGTACGTTAGCAACCGAATTATACGGACAATGGGGAAAAATCGAATGAGTAATGGATTCAGGAAAGGTTGTTCCCCTCAAAAAGTGCAGGCCTTGGAGAAAACAGGATTAAATTGGGAAGATTACCATCAAGCCTGACAAAACAATGTTAAATATCTCCATGGAAACAATATATATCGTTATATATCATCATATTAACTGGTCAGAAGTCATCATTTTGACTTGCCCTCATTTTGGTCGAGGGGGCTTCACCTCATTCTGGTAAACTCATTAATTGCCCTACAAATGAAATCGCTCGTCAGACTGTCACTAACATGTCACGCTAATTATTATATAT
This sequence comes from Eupentacta quinquesemita, assembly GCA_032360705.1. NCBI lineage: Eukaryota > Metazoa > Echinodermata > Holothuroidea > Dendrochirotida > Sclerodactylidae > Eupentacta > Eupentacta quinquesemita. The sequence goes on from JAUOBX010272510.1 coordinate 1,238, forward strand.
TTCCTAAGATAAAGCCTCCCAAGATACTTACGTCACAGACTGAAGACAAAACAAGAGGAAATGTACGTTGGCAATTTAATAGCTCACGAACAATACTTTGGAACACGTTTGCATGAAGAACAGATTCAGGCATGATTGAGCCTAAATTAGGCCTCTATTTTCTCACCTCTCAAAAGGTGCAGGTTGGTGTGAGACCACGACAATATTGAGCAGATTACCATCACGCCTAACAAATCCATATTAGATATTTCCATGGAAACAGTATATATATCGTTATATATCATTATTAGCCATGCACTGACCTATATATTACCTGGTAAGGAGAAGACATCATTTTGACTTCCCCTCATCTTTGGCGAATGTGGCTTGACCATAATCTGGTGATGACTTTTCTCCCTGGCTGAGGCTAAGATGAATTAGCACCAATTTACATACGAATAATAGTGAAAATATTTCTTCGAATGAATAATAGATTCGGGCACGGTTTAATTTGACTTCGACCTTTCTCAAATAGACGTAGTGGGCAGATTAGCAAGCCTATCGTGATTGGGCTCGATATCTAATTGGGAAAGGCATAGGGATATCGCTATTCCTAATTTCTGATTTATTCAACATGGTTTTGGAAAGAATAGTCAATAAATAATTGCTATAGTATAGATCCTCGGACTCCTATCCCTAGCAAAAAAAATGACGAATTGCCACTGTGTGACTTGTACGTTGTTCATAGTAACAGGGCAAAACTTTCATTAGTTTACCCTAGTTGCAATTTCAACTGTTCAAACCAGCTAATTGGAATAACCGTTCTCAACTGGACAGTTCAAATAATATTGTAAGTTCTTCTGCGACATGGCTAATTCCAATCATACAATAATCAAATCACGGTGTATCATACTCTGGAAATTGGACAATGCCTTGTTTAAACTGTTATGCATTCATATGCATAGGCGTTGAAACACAGAATACCGATCTAATTGAACATGTGCATTCATTGTCGAGGTAATGATCATATATTAAAAGCAGTCAAGTCGAATATCGAATTCCTGGAATTAATTCGAAACAAATTAAATCGTCGAGCAAGAAGCTGACTTCACGTATAGTCCACCACCATATGTGTGTATTGAAAAACATTCTGAGGAATTCACGATCGAAGAGTCAATCATTTGTCAACCCCGAGTTCGCAACTGCAGATTTCAAGGTTTACATCAACAAAAAGGTCCCTGAAACTGACTGATTCTCGATTTTCCTCTTGAATAATCGATTGCTTCGTTCTCTGATATTTAACAGAGGAGGCGTGTGTGTTTAGGATGGAAAGACACAATCTGTGCTGGTTCTTTTCAGAATTCGTGAAGATGGAACATCACCAGGCTTGATGGTTTGTGCGTATGAAAGGTGTCAGGTAGAAATAATGTAACGCAGGCCGGATGACGATGAATATTGCGTAAGTCGAACGGAAATATAAAATGTTCAACGCTGGCGAGTCTCAGAGGAGTGAAGACGGTAAAGAGTGACGAGCTAAATTGAATACAATAAAACAAAACTGACACGAAATAAATTCCTCTGTAATATTTTATTAAATAAACTCCTATCTATAGTATCACGGCGTGCTCTATACCACTTGTATATTAATATACATCTCCACAGACCGGCACTGGGGGATAATAGGGAACACGTAATAAGTGTGATAGAGTTAGTCTAATCCTACTTTGCATATGAATCACACAGGAATTCTAAGGTGGCCTAACATTTTAATTGGACCCGTAGGCTTCCAACAGTCGTTTCATATATTGCGGAAGTGTAACTCATACAGTACTCACGTGAGAAACAACACGGGTAACCAAAACATCCATGGTTACATTATAAAGTGAGCTACAACAGGCATTCGACCAAAAAGCTAGGAATTCATTGATACGAACACTAATGTGGAATGAATTTGAGGATCACATTTGCGCGAACACTTACATGTATCGGCAGGGAATATACTTGATGATAAAATGTTTGAATCAGGAATATATACTAGGTCCCAAACAGTATATATGGAGTAGGGCGGCTCTATAGGTGTTGGATATTCTACGGAATCCTTTTGGCACATAATAATAATAATGATAATAATAATAATGATAATGTATTGTTCCTATATAGTGCATCCCCAAGTCAATGACATGCTCAAAGCGCTTTACGGAGATTACCTATGATCATTAGTGACTTGTCAGACCCGCACTTCATGCAGTGCTCATTTCTTTCTGTTCCTCCCTAAATCCCTGACGCACAGGCATTGTGTATCATTACGTCGTGTCACCCGGGGGACACCCAATAGGGCCGTCACGATACGTTACACACTCCAATTTACAAGTTACCTTACATGGTTCCCAGAAACACCTGGGTGGGAAGAGGCACTGGAAAAGTCAGCCCTCTGAACCAGAAACCATCTGATCACCAGTCCAATGCTCTATACCGATTGAGCGCACCCGACAAACATACAAGAGGCACATTAGCCGTATTGGTACGGTACGCAATGACTGTTGTTCCACTGAGTGCGTGATCCATGTTATTTGTTTCCTGCCATAGAACTCGATCGTAAATTAGGCGATCCATTTTTCATTTATTTCACGCAAATCAGACCTCATTTGAATTTTGCCGCATAAAGAAGGCTTCATACGTGCACATTTTACTTTCCTATTACAGATCGTTTTCAGTCGCCATTGCGGCTCGAGAGATATCCACGACCTTCTTACAGCCTCCGCAGGAGTTAGCAGGTACGTCTAAAACAGTATTCAATCATAATCGTGCTCTTTTCATATATAGCCTATAGTTAGTGACAAATTATACGATATATTACCGTATATGTATATGTATTTGTTCATGTTATGTTCATGAATTTATTCACGAAAACGACAAATGAGGTATTATGTACAATTGTAAATATTCAACGTTGGTATAGATCTACTTATGTCTTTTCGCAAACGTATGAGTGTGAACGTATGTTTCTCAACATATATAGTGTTTCACAATGTAACCGTGGAATTGGACGAAAAGATCTTAATTTCAGGTATTTTGTGAGCTATTTCATTCACTACGGTAGTAAGAAATGGACAAAGCCTTCATTTTTGTAATTTATTCATTTGCTCATTGGAATATCTGTCATGTATATTATCATATACTATTGTGGAAAGAGACAATAAATATGATGGAAAAAAATGAAGAAGAAAAGAGAAAGAAAAAAGGTACGTCTAAAACACAAATGGCATGGCGAGTAGTCTATAATATTTTACTCCACACTCTCAAAACAGATTGCACCAGATAAGTAGAATGAGAATTCCATGAATTTTAAGTAAGTCTCATACATCAAATTTATGTGCATTTCACTTAGTTTAATCAAATAAGGGTTGCTCAGTACAAATAAAATCGACATAATTATATTCAGAATAAATTATTGGAGTTCGTATGTTACTAATTTGGTGTAATCTATTTTGCGATCTCACTTTTAAAACACGTTTCAATGCTTATAAGGCGAGAAAGTCGTAAATGTGTTATGTTTAATTCATAAGCGCTCCTACTATGGCAGTAGCATCGCGGAAGGGACTATATATTGTTCAATAACCTACTCATGCAGCTGCTCAGTACAATCATCAACACGTTCTGTTTTCACTGATGAGTTAGCATCTGGCCTGTAGGCATGTATTCAAGCAGCTGAGTCGCCGAGTGGAATAATATATTTGATGCTCAAGATGTAGCACACTGCCGTCTGGCGAGTTTCACTCATCGAGCAGTGAAATACTACTAGAGAGCGCACTGCGCTTTCTCTCGTGTTTCTTGTAGGAGGCCCATGCATCCACACACACAAGATATTCTACATAACTATGTAAAATAAGAACTCAATAAGTTTTAAGTAAAATTTCACATCTATATAAAGTAAGTCTTGCGTTAATTATATGTAAATTTCATCTCGTTTTCGTATTTTTTACCATGTAAATATTACTAAGACTAAGGAATATTTGAAAAATGATAATATAAGCCTTGGATAAATCATATGTAAATTTTACCTGAACGTTATGGAGTTCTTATTTTACATAGCTATGTAGAATATTCTGTGTGTGCATATTTGTCTGTGAGGGCAAACAACACAAAGCTGCTCCTACCTACAACGTTATGCGCATTTTTTTCTCTAATTGTATGCATGATATTGCTCTGTAGTTCCACTATATACATGAAATGTACACAATTGCATGAGATTACTGCACTAACTGCAACTATACGAGAGAATAGCTTCCTTGGATCTCGTTCTTCATCATTACAAAGTGCATGATGATAGATCCTTATCACCCTGAATTGGTGTTTACAGTTTCGCGTATCCACTCCGCGACTTGGTCGCAACTGCATGAGTTGAACAGCTCAATCTCAACGCTCTGTCTCAACAAGGCAAACTGTTCAACCCATCAGTTGTGACGAAGTTCTCAGAGTGGATGCACGAAACTGTCAACACCAATTCAAAGTGGTAAAGATCTATCATTATGAGCTTTGTATTATAATGAAGAATAAGATCCAATGTGAATATTCTCCCATGGGGAATTATTGTCGTTATAATAGTTTGTCTCACATATAAATTGTTAGCATTATTTTTCAGTATTATTTCTATTGTTGCAATACAGTAGGCCCCACGTCTGTATTATTACCAACACAGGTTGCATTGAAAAATCTTCGACGACAGATATTGTGTCTCCATAAAATCAATTCGTATCTCTTGAAGGAAACCGATCTTTATTTTGTATCCACTTTTTGGTATTTATCATCAGGTGGGCAAAAATAACCCTGAGAGACAGGAATGGCTCCCTCGTTTCAATTTCACCGACTATGCCTGTCAACAGCGAAGAGTAAGTATCCTGGGAGTTTGTAGGCAGCGTGCAAAATTAATTTCATGGGGGCATTTCGTGTTAGCAGTCAATGAAGCAAGCCAGAAAATCACAACATGTTACTCATTTGTGAACGGAGCCCTCGGCACCCTCGTATTTATCATATAATTGCAGCCTAGCGCAGACATCCATTCCTAAATTACTGCCGTGTATGGTGATCAAAACTTTTCCCCGAAAGTCTAACGTCCGAATCGAATTTGAACTGTTGTTATACAATTTCCAAAATTACCCAATGACTCGGCAATTGCTACTTGCTATTTGCTATATAACTTTTTTCTCTCGAAAAGTCGTGATAGTTACCGGGTTTTGACGCATTCCAGTGGCATTTATTGCTGTAGCAGGATTTTCTAATGAAGGTATATCAGTACATATATTATTATGTTCACATTTGAAACACAGCTTGCCTACGCGTTTGACTATCAAGCAAAGAGTACGTCCCGTTCGGGTCATGATGCCGTTCGGGTCATTTCACTGCTATACTGTTAAGTATTGAGCCTTCATGGCCTAATGGTTTGTTATGTTTGGTGATCGGAATAATAATCTTAAGGTAAACAAATTGATACGTTATGCGTAGACCTAATTATGAATATAGATCCGCGAAATTTGGAATAGTTACTGCGTCAATCATAAGTTGTGGTCATCTGCATATTGTTTTGCACAATCATGCAATAGTATTTCCAAGTTAAATCTCACGTTGTCATGTTGGAATATTATTTGAAAAACGTCGATATAATTTTCACATTGTTAGCTTAAATATTAGGCGTATATTAGACCTATACATTATAATATTATTAATTAGTGTGGGCCTATATGTGTTCTCGGCCGTTGCGACAGCCAGAAGTGTATTATAATTATCTTCTGCCAACATTATTAAGTAGGGCTTTATTAACCTTAAATAAGGAAAATCATAAGTCGTCCCTAACCTTCGCATGATGGAAACAGGGCACTTTTCCCATAAATTGAAAGGAAGCATTGGCATCATCGGATTTGCTTCATGAACTAATATTGGAGATTTATTTAGCGTCGTAAACAGGAACAATTTCAAGGCACTCTTATTTCTACTTTGTCACTTACAGCACAGCTTTCGAAGTCAACGTTGGTCCACAAGTCCAAGGCGAAGGTAATTTATTTCAAGTTATTATTGTTTTTTTGCAGTATCATGATCATACGGTACCGATAATAAAGTGTATAGGTCCAACCATATCAAATTTGATAATGTTACGTAGGCCAGATGGCGAGGAAATTTGAGTGGTTTGAAATATACGAGGAGGTTGGTAAGTTCCCTGTGTTTAAATGAAGTTCAAACGAGCTGAGAAAACGTTCATGGGTGATCAACCCTTTGCCTACCACCGGTAGGTAAAGAGTTAATCTACAGGCATGTGATCGTGTCATTTGACGGGGAGACCCGGATATAATTTTCACAGATAGCTGATTATCTTGACTAACGCGGAAAATTTCCGACATTTCAGTCTCGATCGTTAGCCCTATACTGGCCGATGTATCGTATAGGCTACAGAGGCTCTTGTCGGTGTCACGCGCCGCTCGAAACTAAATTGGTCACCCCAGAATAGGGCCGAGTGGTTACGTCGGCACCGGGGCGTGACATCCGCCATTGAATGGCCAGCAATGGGAGCGCCCTCAAGCGAGATACTGGCCATTGTCGTGCGCGAGCCTCGCCTGGCTAATCCCGCCTGGTAGGCAAAGAGTTAAAATTCCCTAACACCACGTATGTCGCAACGGTACCCGATAGCAGGGAAATGACATCTATTTCCCTGCCAATAATAATGACCAACTTTCATGTTCATCGGATTCGAACACTAGGAAAAGAAGCATTTGACATATTTTCACAAAATGACCCGAATGGCCCACAACTAGAGATGATAATAGTAATGATAATGTTGCGATTTATATAGCGCCTTATGCCAGTGCCCAAAGCGCTTCACAGTTTTACCCCTGGTCATTGGCATAGCTCATCCCCCACACAAACGTGGGTATGCAGCAGATCGGGATCAGCGCGAATGACAAGCCACACCTCACAGGTTCCCAATTAGCACCTGGGTGGAGAGACGAGGTAGATAAAGTGCCCTGTCTACAGAGCCTTAACCACTAGGCAATCGCATCCTATTGTGAGCAATCGGGATAAAGCACCTTGCTCAAGGGTACAACTCGGGATCGAACCTGTAATCTCTGGATTACTAGCTCAATGCTTAGCCGACCGGCCTACCACGCTCCACAATTTGTGTGTCATGCGCAATATCTTCTGTGTGAACAATGATTGTGCTGTATCAAATCACAGGGGAACAATGCTGTTAGATGAATATCGCGGCGCGATGAAGGAAAGATTTTCGAGCAGTGTGGACACAAAGTGCCGCATGATGACATAAATATCGTATCACGATTCATCATGTTGCCTCACGTGCCGTGTAGACAGGCTGTTAATGTTTATTCGACAGGGCCAGTGTGTTGTGATGCAGAGGCAGCCTAAATGAAGAATCTGCTTCAAAGACAAGTTCATGCACTATACCAAACTCCATCACCATAGCCTGATTCACTAGCTGCCTAAAAGACGACCATAGTTTATGAACAGCCAAAAGAAAAGTGTGTAAATTTTTGACAATCATACTAATTAACGAGCATATATTTTGGGGGTATTATTTTACCTTATTAGTGCATGTCACTATCTCCCTACTCCATTATACCAAACTTCATCACTATGGCTTCAATGGTTTTGTGGCAATCATGTTATTGGACTGGATCAATAATTCATAACTAGAGCACCAATGAACTGCAGCTGTCCTAGCTGGAATTTTTTGGCGTTAACCAAATTATCTGTTAACGTTTTGTATGTTTGTTTTGAGACTTGGCATACATGGTTGCCCCAGGAAAAATGTTGGGTGAGACAGAAAGTGAGCATTGCCATAAGACCGACCAATGCCCCTATTTTGTAGGTTTCGTGCAAAATGATCTCGAATGTGTCCAATTCACACAAAACTTGGAGGGTGTACACTATAATAATTTCAAGGTCACTAGATGTCAAATTTATGAAATATAGGCGATATTCTGACTTTTTCAAACAAAAGTTCCGGGTTCGAACAGATTAAGGTTGATGTGGACTATAGTTGATCCTGAACAACATCTACTGAATATTATGTCAAAAATACCAACAACTGATCACTCGCCAAGAGGACTATGTAGTCACATTAGGAATGTATGTGTGTGGATGGGTGCCAGTTCAATCTTGACTTGTAATCAGGAAAACTGATTAACCTCCTTGAAATTATCATTCAACCATATGAATGAGGTATAAGTTATGGCACATAAAATTGAAGATGGTGACCTTATGAATATGGGTTATAGTTTGCAGAGGAAGCGTATACCAGGCTGTCTATCTGGTGTTCCAACACATGCTAAACTATCATGTTAGCTGATAACCTGAATGATTTTGCGAATCCTGGAAATGATAGATATGTTTGTTACAACTGATTTGGCTTATACTATGGATTTTTCCAATCAGGCAGCATATTGAATAACTACAATTATCCCAGTATAAGTATCCCCCCAGTATTCCCAGTATTTCAGTTCACATTCAAGAGGCAGGAAGAGGCAGGTGGAGGAGGAGAGGCGGAGGGTTGGTTTGAAGATAGAAGATGCCTCAAATCAAGTAAGATGGCGAGAGGGTGTGAGAGCTGTTGCTGATGGATTAAGGCGAATCTGGCCACCTCCTTAATCGGGATTATAACCGGATTAAAACTGGTAGATAGATAGATAGCTAGCAATGGCTCCATCGTCTGGGATGGACACTCACAGCAGGTAGGGTAGGGCAGAGCTGACAGGATCATAAGCCCCCACAGATAGGCATCCAGAGGCTATGTCAATGTTCCCAAGGTTCGATGTCCTCGGTGTTTTATGTTCCTGGGGACCCGTTCCTCACGAACATTGAACCTCAAGAACATCAAACCTCGCAAATTTGATGTCCACTGGGAACTATTACAGAACGGGGAACATCAAACCTTGGGAATATCGAACCACGGGAACATTGAACTACAGGAACATCGAACCACAGGAACATCAGGTAGACCCCAGCACCCAATTGGACACTCAACTTTCCTATTCTCCATTTCCTTGATAGTAGTAGGTTTCTTTAGTAGGATCATTCGTCAAGGGTCCACAAATGGTTCAGGTGGGAGTTGTGAGTGTTACCTCCAACACCCCCCTCCAACACCCCCCTCCCCCTATTTGACCTTTTGCTGCATGGTAAATGTGGTACAGTGATTGATAGTACCACTACGTACCTTCCCAACTGCAATTTGCAGTGTCAACAGCATGCCAATTCACATAAAGGACTTCGGGGGATATAGATGCTAGTAATCATTGACTTTGAAGGTAGAAAAATCACATTTCATCTATGGAGGAATATCTGTTATTATTGTGTAGTCTCAAAAAAAGACATTCATTTGGTTCCCCTTGTGACATCATCAGACCTGACCTATTAATGAAGATAACACAAAGGTACTGTACAACGAGTTGGGAACTTCCAATTCTGGATGTAGGATTGTAGGGGTATTGAAATATGCTCTATACATCTATGTAAGTTTTGAAGCAATGAATTAGCCTGCACCTGGCATTCACAATATACCATAACACGGAGGATTAAATTCAAGCGAAAGTTACCATCTAATTCCCTAATTCTACTGTTTATTCTGGTTAGTTGCCATATTTGGTAAATTGATACAGGTCTGTGGACGCTGTATACTGTATAGAGGCTCCCTTCCTGGTTCTGTCACTTCTGTGTCATTGAACACCATTAAAGCCGTCAGTAACAGTATTAGGGAATTGAGAGTGATTTCTACCCGAAACAGGAAATGTCCTGGTAAAGCCGACTTGAACTATGGTCAGTTGATGATACGTTCTGACATAATATTGTAGAACTCGCTTGTTCAATAGGGAATGATTAGCTTACTGCAGTTTCCTGAAGAAGCTTCATGTGTTTTTTGCCACACAAACACTGTATTCCCCTATGGTTTTGTGAGAAAGTGTGGAGTTACCAATACAACATTAAGAAGGAAAAAAATTACACTGAGGGCATTTAGCCATGATTTGGAAGTAGGGTGTCTCACATGTAAATTTTGGGAATCACTACAACTGGCCTGGTCTCTCTGAAGTCAGTGTGGAGATGATAACTGCTAGTGGAGAGATGGGGATTACTGTAATGATGAAGCTGTGT
>JAUOBX010272621.1:0-11367 GCA_032360705.1 Eupentacta quinquesemita
CCCCCCCCCCCCTCACACCCGCCCCCCTCCCATCTAAAAGTATGATGTAGTGCAATGTTGGTATGGATTTGTACTAATCCACCTTCAGAGGACCAGATGAGATAGGTATAAAATTTCTCAGTGGTGAAGAGAACTAAACCAAATTTCCTGTGGCATAGATGCCTTGCTTTCACTTACATTACTATGTTTGCCCCACAGTAAACTCCCACGTGGTGAAGCAGAGCCGCGTCTCGTTTGTGGAGCAGGAGCTGATACGACAGAAGCAGCAAGAGGAGGAATTTCGACAGGAAAGAGAGCAGAGAACCCAGGATATACAGCATCACGGTAAAGCTCCGGTGCCACCTCCGGCAGCGAGGGGTAAATCACCAACATCACTGCGGCCTGCGGCTAAAGCGGCTCCAGCTAAACCAACCAAACCAGCAAATAGCAAAGCAAAGGCAATCTACCAGGTAACGTATTCAATAACCAGATTGAACAATGTATAGTGTGTACCACCCCTGAAGCAAGGGTGCTGAACCTAGCAAACAGCAAAGCAAAGGCAGTCTATCAGGTAAAGTATTAAATAACCAGATCAAACAATGTATAGTGTGTACCACCCCCAGCAGCAAGGGTGCAGTCACCAGCACTACCAGAACTGCCTGTGGCTAAACCAGCACTGGCTATATCAACCAAACCAGCTAACAGCAAAGCAAAGGCAATCTATCAGGTAAAGTGTTTGATACCCGGATCGAACAACATATAGTGTGTACCACCCCCAGCAGCAAGGGTACAGTCACCAATACTACCTGAACCGCCTGCGGCTAAACCGGCACTGGCTAAATCAACAAAACCAGCTAACAGCAAAGCCAAGGCAATCTATCGGGTAAAGTCTTTGATAACCAGATGGGACAATTTATAGTGTGTACCACCCACAGCAGCAAGGGTACAGCCACCAACACTACCAGAACCGCCTGTGGCTTAACCAGCCCCAGCTAACAGAAAAACAAGGGCAATCTATCAGGTAAAGTATTTCATAACCAGATCAAACAATGTTATTTGTTGGAATGTTTGTTATACCCACATTGAACACTGTACGCTGCTTTGCCATCAGTGGTACAATCACCCCTATCACCTGACTTTTGGTCAGGAAATTATAGGGAACATTTTCTTCCCATGTGCCAATCTACATTTAAGAGATCGAATGTAGTGGCAGTGAAACATTATTATGTTTACATTGTTTTCAGACTTTGAATAGCTGTTGACTTTTAACCAGACATGACCTTGGCACTGGCTTTTCTACTTAATTGGGCTTTTACACATTTGCAGTTAACAGTTGTTGTGTTCACAAGCGAAGTGTCAAAGGCACACATGCCTATGTGCCATCGCATGGATCCAGTTTGCCAAGGACTGGAATATGTTTTTCAGGCAATCTATCAGGTAAAGTTTTAACCAGTGCTAACCAGATGGGATGATTTAGATTGTGTACCACCCCCAGCAGCAAGGGTAGGCCTACAGTCACCAACACTACCAGAACTGCCTATGGCCTAACCAGCCCCAGCTAACAGCCAAACAAGGGCAATCCATCAAGTAAAGATGAGTAAGGTGAATCCGGCCACCCCCGTTAGGGGATCAAACCGGATTAAAACTGGATAAGAGAGAGAGAGAGAAAGAGAGATTAAAATCTGATGTCCTATCTATTTACTGCAGGATCAGCTATCATACAACTCGAAGGAGTTATGAATATAACCAATTCCTAATTCATGTATTTTTCTTCTTTTTCCATCCCCAGGAATTGAACTATAACCCTAAGACTGGTGGTAACAGGAGCACGGCCATGGCCAAAGATTGGGAGAACAAATTCGAGAAATAGTCCTGGACCGCACCAAAGCTATATATATTTATACATATATTGAGAACTATTAGTCGAGGCACAGCGATGTGAACTCTACAGTCATCTGACTACTAGTCATGTCATCTTCAGGGAAGTGGAGTGAATGTCTACGAGCATGACATTTCTGTAAGTATCTTCTGGCTGTGTTCATAGCATGTAAAGGGACTCGGGGAGTGAAGTTGAAAGTTCCCCTATTTTAAAAATGTGAAGTATCATTTACCACCATCTGTAACTGGGTTGATCCTATTGTTTCTTTCAAGATTATTTGCCAATGTGGCCCTTGCATTTCTGTATCCCAAGAACTGTTGTTGGAAGTAACCTAAGGGAGAGAACAAGCGTTGACATGTCCTTGGACACCATCAGACTAACACATAAAGTTGGTCCGTCACCCTCCATTCATGCCCAAATGATGCTTCAGTTTATATCAGCTCAATAGGTGAACTTTGAATGGGCTGTTGTCTTGGTCATTCTGACTTTGATTTTCTGACCCTGGGTGTGGGACAGTGCAGGGATTTCACTGTCTGAATGCAGGAATCCCTCTCAGAAGAAATACACCTCAAACATTTTGGATTCTGGGGTTGTCAATTCTTACTGTATATGAGAGTAGCTTTTTGCACTTCTTATAATATGATTTAATATATATTAATAATATTATCTTGTTCAACCCTTTTCCACATTGATGACATGCTCAAAGTGCTTGACAGATATCACCCCTGATCAATGTTAAAGAATTTTCAATTCGGTATTCCATACAGTGCGCAATTCTCTCTGTACTCTCCTGACGCACAGACACTGTGTATCACATCATCGAGTTCCCCGGGGGACATCCCAATAGGGCTGCCACATAGAGCGCACGTCACCTCACAAGGTTTTCGAGAACTCCTGGCTGGGATGAGGCGCCCGAAAAGCCAACCTTTAGATCACCAGTCCGATGCTCTGCCGACTGAGCTAATCCAATTCTTATATCGCTCTCATATAACTCACAGGGATGGAATTCCCCTCCATAATAATAATGTTGGCGCCAACACTGTTGTATTGGTACTGTATCGTGGTAGTTAACGCCACTGCATGTTCGAATATGCTTTCAGTATCAATTGTATCAATTTAATCACTGATGTAAATGCTTGGAGGGACCAGGCCATACAGGTTCATATCCATTCAAGCTGGAAGAAATCATGGATGTATGAATTTCAAATCTGATTTTCCATGTTCCCAGTGACAAGCAAAATGCTTCAGAATCAATAAGGACTTCTTAAATTAACCACTGTCGATTAGTAATGGCAGGCGGCCATGTTGTGTACTTCCTCATGACAAGAACAACATTGTTAGAATGTTTGAGGGCCTAAACAAACTAAAAACAAATTGCTGCATAGACCACAGTGCCATCCTGCTCCCAAGATGTTGCGTGCTCGTTCATGGTTGGATAACGAATATGGTGAACTACCATAGTTTGTTGGCTCAAAGAACAGAATGGTATCATCTGAGGGAAAGAATGCTGAATATAGAGGAGATGGATATTGGCTGGGAGCTGCTTGCCTGAACGTTCTAATTTGCGATCGGATCATAGTCTCTCTCACAGTATATATATATATATATATAACAAGCTTGTAAAAACCTGGGTGACAACATTCAGTACCATATTTTCACATTGGCAAACTCTTTTCTCTTGAAAAGTAGTACCTCTGCCCATCGATTAGTAACATTGATAGGAATTCAGCATACATTTCCATAGTTACTCTGGGCACTAGTGGAGAAGAGAATGCACAAATTTCACTGCATATTACACACTCGCGCAATGCTCCAACAATCATATCGAATGGGTTATAGATTTGGGTGGTATATTCAGTCTTAATCTCACAGTTATTTTTGCTATGTGCATTGGAATAATGTCTTGTCTTTGTAATATCAGTTCATAAATTTGACTGTGTAAAGTGAGTTAAATATTTGAATGCAATTTCCTTTTTATATTAGAGTACATAGTATGGATTTGTTATATTGGTTTGGAATTGAGCATTTGATATTTGTAAATAAATGGTGAATGGTGTAAATTTAAATTCTAACGCTTCTCCCAACACCCTGCTGGAACCGAGCACGTGCCACTTGGGGATCTATCTATTACAATTTGTCTTACCTCCGGCGGAGATATAGAGTAAATATTTTCCTGGAGGTCAAAAACCTTTATGGGCAACTGCCTTAATGCTGATGTACTCTGTGCTGTATCATGGGAAAATACAAAAATCTGAACAGTAATAATCCTTTGTTGCTTTTGATTCATTGCAAATACTAGCAGATGATGAAAATACAAGGCTATATATCACAACGTTTCTGCCTTTGTCGAGTTGCATTTACTTACTCGATTAACACTTGCTCTTGATGGTTCATTGAGGTAAATCGGTACTGAGCACCAGCGATAACTTGCCTTTTTTATCAGAAGCAATCAAGGCAGACCATCTCCTGTTGCTACCATAGTAAAAAACCCATCCCTGAATCCCAGGATCTGAAGGAGCAGAAGATTCATATCCAACCACAATAACTGCTTACATTTAGCCAAATCAGTGGATTTCCCTTTCCAGTTCTTCATAGTAGCAGATCCTTGAAGTCACAACTACCTTGGAACAATGCATTGTTGAGTGCTGGAATCAAACTCTATGATAATTTGTCTGCGAAGTGTCACTGACACCATCCTAATCATATAAGGGAACATGAATTTGTTCCACTGGTTCCTTGTAAACAAGCTACAGTCAATGCTTCTATGACATCATATCAGGCTTGTTCTTGGCGGGTAATTAACAAGGTAGTTACTGATTGGCTGCTGATATTCTTCGAAATTGATTGTGTTATGTTAGAATTAGAGTTAGCTAGTAGGGAAAATTCTTGTAGAGAGGTTCACATTGGCCCTGTTTTTTGGAGGCCATCAGTCAAAGTAATACTCTCCAATGTGAAAATTAAAAATATATACTGACACGAAAATGCACCGAGCAAGTTACAAATTAGTCTAGGTGGCATGCCTGGCAAATGCCTGTAGCTCTGCTTACCCGAGCTATTAGGCACAGCTCGAAGAGGGTCTAGTGGACCCTGCTGGTCACAAGTACTGCCTTTACTACTTTGGCCTCGCAAGCCAGGCTGCAAGGCAATTTCCAGCGCTGCATCCATGGGATCTAGAATGTAAACAAGTCGTAAAAGCGTCCATCCCACACTACAGCTTATGGACCTGTGCATGGGTGGTCAAATGATTTATGACCTCTATTGCTGGATGCACTGTGTTGACCTCATAGGCCAGGCAAAAGAGTGGCTGGATATTTCCTGTTTGCGAGTTCCCTGGAGACCATGGTAATAACTTTCTCAGCTTGCAATCAGAGGATCCAGCTTGAGGGAATGGATGCTCATGTCATATCAATTCATACCGACCCATTAGTAAATAGTAACTTTGGCTTGAGCTTTGGGAAAATCCCTGGCTATAGTGGCTCCCATGATATGGATAAGGAGCGACCGGAATCTGATGCGTTGTAAAGAGGTTTCAACCTAGTTAGTTCACAGACAGGGAACAACTGACTTACTCGACCATTAATAAGAACAATATTCCTGTTTGAACCAGGCAGGGTTTTGACATTTAGGGCAACAGAATATCTGCTCGAGGATATTGTCTGGTGTGGATCTCCGGTGACCCTTGATCCCCAAACCAGAAGAATTATTGATGGCCATCCTTTTCTAAGCACCAGTAGTCTTTTGCAAACCTGAAGTATGAACTCTCTACACCTCTGCAGTGAGCAGTCAACTTGTTTATAGACTCTTACCTCTGTTGACTTTCATCCATATGGCCAACCTGTAGACCTACCTGCCAGGAGTATGAATGAACTACCTACACCCTATCGTTAGGATGTTCACAATCGTTAGGATGTTCGACCTCGTTACTTCTGTTGAGCTGATTGCAAAGCAATACTCCATATGACCAGCCTCCTACCAAACATGAAACCGCTACACTGCTATCATATTCACAAGGATTCCCTACTTTGAATGCTAGACATCTTGTTTTTATTTGACCTCGAAACTGTGCCGAACACAATAGGTTGAACAACATGGATATTTGTTTTACACAATTGTGTACACAAGGATCAAACACCAGTGACCTTGTTGGAAAATGATTTGATTCATTTCCTGAGAAGTATGAGACTAATATACTTTTAGTATATTACTTTTGATGACCAAAAATGACCTTGCAACTCCTCCCAAAACAATAAGGCTTCCTCCTCTCCCAGTGGACCCTGTGTACCAAATTTGAACCTTGTGGACCATTCATTGTGTTGTCTAGTTATCATGTCCATGAGTATTACAGACCTAAGTGACCGCAAATTATCTTGATGAAAAATTGGAAGTTTCAGCAAAGTCTTTTCCTTGTCAAGTTTGTTCATGAGAATATCACTTCTACTTTCATTGATCTCAAAACTCAGTGGACCCTCTAGCACCAAATTTGAACTTTGTGGACCATTCATTCATTGCGTTGTCCAGTTATCATGTACACAAGATAACGTCACAAACATAATTCTTGTGACTGCATAGATTCCTTCAGCCTTCCTCAAGGAATCAATAGCGTAATAAGAATCAGCACATTGGTCTCTCACTATAGAACTTGATGATTTATGCAAATTAGTGACTATCGAACTGAAAGTAGACACAGTTTTGTGGAAACACAAACACCATTTGTGCAATCTAGTCCTCCAGTGATACAGAATTACCATTGAAATTATCGGAACCAAAGATAAACAACATCTGTTGCCCATGGCTGCAGCAGTCTGGCTGGCACTCATTCCTATATACCAGCTGGGTCGGGAACTTAAATCGCATTCATTGTAACTGCCCAACCTTTGGACAAGTTTGTTGGCAACTAAGCATTCTGCCATGCTACATCTATGGGACTCCTAATCAGTAGCATCTTTTGAGCCATCATTGAAGACTTATGTTGAGAAAACCCCTGTGTAAAATATTTCAGTTGTTCAGTGCTATACAACCTTAGTGTAATAATAAGCCTACAGAGTTTCATGTAAATCTGATACACTCTTAATGTTGAATTTACTAAGTATCGGGAAAATCTGTCATTGGTGAGAGAATATTGCATAATCTATGCTATCGTTGACAACTTGATTGTGTGAATTAGTCAAATTCAGTGACCTTGACAAGAAAATGTGGTTACAAGATTCATATACCCATGCTGCCTACGTGTTCAATAGAATTTGTCATATGACCAGTGAGTATTCAGTTCTGAGGGTGACTGAGAATGAGATGTAGAATGCTAGAGGAGCAGTTGATCTGATCACACCTCGTTGACGATTGAGTTCCAAAATTCTGGAGAATATTGTGAGGATATTATGCTAATATAGTTGAACGCAATCAGTTGATCATCATGCACTGTATCATGAACTGAATTACACGATTCTGCGGGATGTTGCATAACACATTTTAACTTGAAGTGCCATCAAGCTCTTCCTATCCTATCCTAGTTATCGTCTTGACTGATGGGAAGAGCTTGGCATGCCCGTGTATGTTTTGTGACTGGACAATTCCCTGGGCGATTATTACCCCAATATTACTAACATTGTTTCAGGGCATGTTTCGGCACATATTAATATATATGTCATCTCTGGCACGTTCCCCCAAACAGCCAATAGTCGCCTTCGACATTGCCCGCTGGCCATATAGTGGTGACTGTACAGGTTTTGTTACCTTGTCCCTGGGGCTGGCTTTGGCGGCAAGATAATTCGCCAAGTGAAACAGAAATTAAAAACAAGCTGGTCTGTTAAAAGTGCTTTATGTATTAGTCCCAGCTTAAACAGCTGGGAAAAACTGAAACATAAATTTTCAACATTCATTATTTATAAACAAATTATTTCATAATATTTATTTTAAGGTGTCCAAACCTGATAAAGCTCTTTAATTTCATACACAATTTACAAGGCTTGAAGCCTTCCTACATATGGTACCGTAAACTCCTTCCTTTCTGTTCGCTTTATGAGTTGTCTTTCCTAGTTTGAGCATGGCAAACACAGGTTGCGAATATAGAATGATATCTGTGTTTAGAGAAGAAGTTTCTTACCCCTCTACCCTCTCCGACCCACTTCCAGGTTTCTGTAAACTTGCTGCGACACAAACAGATGTAGATATGGTACTGATCAAGGGTGAATCCTCAGCATATCTTGCCAATAGCTTCACTCTGAACAAAGATTTAGAGGCAGTAAAGCTTGGAGATGTACATCCTCATCAAGATCATAGCCATCAGTTATTTAAACAGCACAACTCATCGCAAATGGAACTGCCTTGTTCAAGCAAATCTCTGCATTATTCCATATTTGCTAAGATATGGTAGTTAATTACAATGACTATATTTGATGGATATATTTGAGAAGATTTGTCGATGTATAATGAATTATTTTTCAGCCACATTAACATAACATGGCTGTAAGAAGTAGCGCATCCCTATAACTGAATCATTACTAATTATCATTCGCATATGGGCAAACGTGCTGAAAATGGAGACATGGACGACAATAATACATGCCAGTATCGGAAGCAGAGAAATAGTTTGTGCAAGCACATGACATTATGACACATACAATTTTTTTTTTACATGCTGAACCTATGTAAGTGTTCCATCAGCAATTTCCAGTTCAGTATTCTGCACTATACATTGACAGCTGTGAACATCCACATGAATGAAGAACAAACAATGCTTCTGTGTCGTGCCCCAAATGAGATGGAAGGTGCACACACAGTTGACAAATTGCCAACTAATTGCCTACATCTCATTCTTTGTAATCAAGATAGAAGACATTCCCCACAGATCCAACCAACGTGGACTAGCAGTATAGTAGGCTGGGACTATTGCTCCCTCAAAATTGTGAATGTCCTTGAATTGAAATTATATTTCTCCCAGCAAGGTTGTCACTGGTCTTCCCACTGGCTTTGCAGTATGTCTCAGTGCTTCCCGTAGAGCAACTTTTGCTGGAGCATCCTCCTGGAGTTTCGTATTCATGACAAGAGGAATCCTAAATTCCCATGTACAACAGGATGACCAATGTACTTGGTTGGACACATTGTAAAGTTCCTTGTTTGATAGCTAGTTGTTATTGGTCCAGCTGATGTTGAGAACATTATGTATTAGTCTTCTTTGAAAAATGTCAGTTTTGTGATCCAGGTCCTTCATCGTGCCCCACAATTCACAATTGTATAGAAAAACACCCTTTATTAGAGCCTCAAAGATCCTGATTTTAACGGTTTTGCTTATTCTTTGGCTCTTGATGATAGTTGATAGAATGTTGGAAGCACCTTTGCTTCAAGAGATCAACGAAATGTCTAAAAAATACCATGAAGCACCAAATAGTAATTATGGCAGCTTCGTCTGACAGCTAGGGTAATGTTGCTAGAACAGACTTGTGCCCCATTCTGTCGCATTAGACCACAATTGTGATGATACGGTAGTCCACAGTTGGAAGCATCTATCATAGCTAACAGTCGCTATATCTTTCTGACATGCTAGGTCATGTTAGCTGCACATAGCCCGTGCCCCAGTGTACCTCATAAGACTCACCAATTATTAACATAATACTGTAGTCCACAGATGGAAATATATAGCATAGTTTAAGAGCTTGGTCAGGGGAGCTACAACCAACTTGTACTAAATCCTGCCTCATCAAGGCTGGCAGGGGTGCATACCTGAATACAGCACTCTAGTCAGCTGCACACCTCCAACAGGACATGAAACAAGGCAATGTCTCTGTAGCGTGTTTGCTATGAAGGATTCATTACACACAGACAGCAACTTTCAAATCGCCTCCCCCTCATGGTCATGCTTGGTTATTCCAGTTACCAACAACATGCTTGTGCCCCCACTCTACCTCATAGGACCTCCCTATCACTATCATGATGTTCTCTCTCTCTCTCTCTCCAGTTTCAATCTGGTTTTATCCCCGAACACAGGGGTGGCCGGATTCACCTTACTCTAACAGCAACCGCAACTGCTGCCATCAAGGATTTTGTGGAGCAGAATCTAATATTGTAGCCCACATATAGAAGCAGCTTGCAAAGTTTACAGTTCTGACACACTTCAAAGTGTACTTCGGGGGACATCCTGATAGAACTGCCACATACAGTCACCTCACAAGCTCCCCAATAGGGCCTGGGTGAGACGAGGCGTCAGAATGCCAGTGTGCCGGGTTTCAGTCATAAGCCCTACTGACGGATCATAATACTGTAGTCCACAGATGGAAGCAGATAGCATTGATGACAGTCTCTATATGTTTCTGGCATCCAGGGTCCTGTTGAGTATGACTGACCTGGGATGCAGCATCCCAGTCTTTCTGGTCTCGGTATACAGCCTCTAGCTCCTGGAAAACAACATCAAAAAGAAATATTTAGAGTAAAGTTCCCAGCCAATTAAAGTGGTTACTCATGGTTTCGAAACTTGCTCGGGTGAAAACAGTGTATTATATATCCTAAATAAGTTCCAAACCTAATTTAACTTCTCTTATTTGTCTTCTCTACATTGAAGAGGCACAAGTAGAACCAAGTGAATGTCCCAAAAGACAGTAATTACTGATTTATACTCCTCCATCAGTGAAAAGCGCCAGTTATTCTCTCTTTTTTTTAAGTCAAAGATTATTTGTATCTTCAATTTCCATTCATATCAGGATCACCCTTTTGAGTGACAGTTCCCACCGCTGCATTAACTCTGCACTGAGCAGAAAGTTACACAATCATGGATCTAACCTCAGCTAGAAGATGCCAAAACCAACTTGGAGAGGTGGAGGTGGAGCTAGCTGAGGAGTTATGCAAGAAGGTGGAAACAGTGAAAGAGTTCTATTATTTGGAGACCAAGGTGGTCGTGAGTGGGGGACGTTAGGCTGCAGTGACATCTAGAGCGAGGTTTGGATAGGTGGAGTTCAAGGAGTGTGGATAGCTGCTGCATGGGAGAAGGTTCCCCTTGGAAATGTAGGGAAAAGTTTATCGGAGCTGCATGAGACATGCGATGTTGTATGGGAGTGAGACATGGTGCATGAGAGAAAGGGAGTTGGCTATTCTGAGAAGGACAGAGAGAGCGATGGTGAGAACGATGTGCGGCCTGAAGCTCACAGGCAGAAAGAGGGCTGAAGATCTGAGGGGGATGCTCGGTCTGGAGGAGTCTGTTGATCAGTTGGCGAAGGCAAATCGAGTGAGATGGTATGGTCATGTGATGAGGAGGAATGGTGATCATGTCCTAAGGAAAGCCCTAGAGTTCCTGGTGGCTGGAGTGAGGACGGCTGAAGATGACATGGAAGAGGCACGTGGAGGAGGAGACACGGGAGGTAGGATTGTGGGAAGAGGATGCTCAAAATCGACTGAGATAGCAAGAAGGTGTGAGAGATGTTGCTGGTGGAGTAGGCAAATCCGGCCACCTCTGTGATCAAGGAAACAACTGGATTGAAACTGGAGGAAGAAGAAGACAATCTGGGGTTTGGATTATCCCAATA
>JAUOBX010272732.1:0-11366 GCA_032360705.1 Eupentacta quinquesemita
TACGCTAAATCGATATCAACTAAGGAGTATATATATATATATGTCATTTGCTTTTTCCGTCTTGCGAGGGTATTTTGTCGTATTTAACCTCGGTATCCAGAAACAAACTCTCTCACCCTCTCCCCTGTGGGTCGTAGCTCCCCTGGAATCAATACCTATATTACAGGCAGAGCAAGAAGCATCAACCAGATAGGAAAAGCTGAGGCTCAGAGATAGAATTGCTTGATTTGAAATAATCCGCAGTAATATAGTACTCCGGACTGAAAGCTCAATTGGTTGAAGATGAATCCACGCAATCTATGTTTCTCACTTCATGCATTAGCTTTTGGCTTCGTATAGTTATATTTTTCATCTAGTGGATTTTGAAAATCAGGTTAGGGTTAGAGCTAATTTGGGGAACTATTGTATTTCAGTGCGCATTTTCTCATATTTCGTAGAACAACGAATTGGTTTAACATCTTCAAAGTATCCTACATGATTACTTACATCAGGGAAATGTCATCTAATTAGATGACATCCCTGCTTACATGCTCATATCTCTTCACTCAGTGTGTCGTTTTTTATTTGCGCCTTCTGCGTGCTTCGCATAGCCGGAAGTGAACAAAATGATGTTGCCACACTGCAATATCGTACAGTCTCCTTCAGGCTTCTAGACGAACGAAGGTATGGGAGAGATCATGTTGTTTACTATAATAACACTGTTAGCCGATTATCCCGCGATATGCACACACACAGACTATTATTACAATTATCGCATTAATGTTCATTGTCGTTTCTTCAGCGGTATTTTGACCGTGGTCGGTTATTTGCTGATTTCCCAATGCCCCAGTTGACTCAGCCTTGAGCAAATTGACTTTAAAAGGTCCTCACATATGTCAGTGTATCAGGATAATTCACTCTAGGAACACTAACACCACCCGAATCACTGCAGTTGTCGAGTGTCGCTGACCATGAACTACACGGGCTACTTGGAGCAACATACAGTCGTACGGTAGACCGCTATGTAATTCGATTAGGTTGAATGAACCGATCACTGACCAATCTGGCTTATTGGGCGGCGCTGCACCAATTTGCGGGATGCGCGCGAGCGGATAGACACGTGCGAATCGCCACCTCCTCTACTCGGCCTAGTGGTTTAGTGATCGGACGAGCAATCTGAAGGCTGCGAGTTCGGGTTTCTATCAAGGCAGGAACTATTAACGCGTCTTGCCAGTTAGCCTAGATAATCGGGAGAGTTCAGTTAGGCGCACTAACCTTCTTTGCGCCAGGTAATTTTGGCTGCTGGTGCGTCCACTCAGCTGCGAGCAATCTGTTGTGAGCACCAAGCTATGTGGGAGTCCATGATACACTTGCCCCGTCGTCCATGCATTTACAGCAGGTAGGATAGGGCCAAGATGTCTGGCGCTATCCACAGTTTATCCCCCACTCCTCATCTTTTTTATCCCGAGCCAGAGGTAAAGGATTCTATGCGATGGTATGTGTGTGTTTGTGTGTGTATGTGTGTGTGTGTGTGCGTGCGTTCGGCGACCCTTGTAAACACGATAACTATCGAGAAAGTGAAGAGACATCATACTTGGTGTGTAGGTTGGCCACATAGAATACTCGATCCCCGTTGTTATTAGGTCTGAAACCATTATGAACACGATAACTAGTGAACGGAAAGGTGCGGATACTTCATACTTGGTATGTAGGTTTGGCATATGGAAATATGATCCCTACTGGTTTGGGATTCGGTCTAAGGTTTTTTGTGGGGTCAACAGAAGCCGAAGTCCAAAACCTGTGTAAACGCGATAATCAGTGAACCAAAGGTACATAAACCTCATACTTGGTATGTAGGTTGTCCTTTGGAATACACGATATAGGGCAATGTTAGATGTTTTTCCGTTCTTATTCCGCAGACTTACCGGTGTAATGTATCAGCAGCTGCGTTTATTCAAACGAGTAAACATTGCATAAGCGAGGAGGCATACCATCTGAACTGCGTTGGGTAGATTTCCCGCCTAAACACATCAAGAGTTCAACAAAGTATATATAGTCAGGATTCCCGCCAAATGTATAGCAAAAGCTCAACCCAGTGGACAGGGTGGTGAGTATCCGGTAACGTAAGTGAATTATCTCGACGGCGAACTTGACGAACATATCTCTCGTGACTAGAAATATCCGACTGGGCTTATATCGTTGTAGACGAGGTTGATAAACAATAATTTTACAGTCTGCTTTCTCGTGTGCTTTTTCAAGTGTTACGCTTAGCCTATACTTTCACTTGCGCTGCCCTACAACGCGAGCAGGATAATGTCTCGAGAATTGCATCACTCTTGAAGGTATATGTATGCTATTTATGATCATATTTTTTTTTAAATAATTTTTTATAGATCTATATCTCCTGATTATATATATATACATTTATATATCTATTTATATATATATATACATATACATATACATTGGGCCGGGCATCATCGCCTGATATAGAATACATCCCACAGTGTAAAATTTCATGTAGTCTTTCATCGACAAAATTCGTTAATTGTCTTTGGATTTCTTTGAAATGTAAATATTGTATTATTATTATCCCAGGAAAAACTTTCCTCTGTTCCATTAGATTGCTGCGGTGGGTTGATGGGTGATGACAGTTAATCTCGAAGAAAAATACCGTTCCCGTACGATGAGTTCCGAACACGATCAATTCAATGACATCAATGATCTATGTCGTCCGGGTTCAACGACACACATTATTGCGCTAGCCAGTCCGCCTGTTCAACGTGTTCGCGTGCATCGTGACCAAACAATAATTCATACTCCGCCTTCTTCAGGCCTCCTTCGACTCTCCCATGATTCCGAAACTGACCTGGAATGATTTAAAGAAAAACACGTACCAAATCATTTGAAAATGGTCTCCCTGAAGTTGAGGTCTCTATAAAGCTGACAGCGCCAGGGGGTAACCACATGCCTGACTTTTTTTACCTTTAGTCAATGAGCCTGTACAAAATATTGCACTCTAAATTTGTGAAAAAAGTGACGAATCACACAAATACTGTCCAAAATCGAATTGGAGGCCTGTTTTATCCCAAAATATATCTTTTCCCGGCGAAATATGGCCTACTTTGGGGAATTAACGTCAATTAACGTAAATTTGCGTGCCCGATGACTCACCGAGTGACCAACCGAAAATAGCAGTGGAAATTGGGAGTGAAATGGCGACTAATTATGGCTGTACTTAACCGAATTGAAAGCTTGAAAGTACGAATTAACAGCAAACATAGCCAACAATGAACATTCCGTCGATAATAATTACGATAGTGTAGGATTTTGGGGTGAAAATCTGTCAATTCCATCCGGCCAATACAACGGAAACCGCAACATTCCTGACGGCCGTGGAGTCCCCAATGCCCGTGTTCTAGAAAAGGTTGACATGTTTCACGAGCCTGTCGAGGAATTAGAAGGAACTATCTTGCGATCGAAAGAAATTCCGAACAGTTTGGTCAGAGAGGCGCTTTTCTAATGTGGAAGCAATAATAAATATTTGAAACTAATGATTGGCGAGGTCCTAAATATCAACTATACCTACTATAACTTTGCAGTTAAACCCACACAGTCCCATTGAACTTTTTTCATTCAATTTCCCGAAGCTAAGATATTGAAAGTAATCAGCGCTGTAATGAGCTATGAAGTTCGTTCGCCTTCGACTTATTCAGTTCTACATTTGGCCTTATGGACCGGTGTCGAGACGGTACAACTTACAGAGAAACCTACCGGGTTTGGTCGTTCACGACCATATACAAGGCGTGGCAATAATAATATGAATAATAATATGAATAATAACAATAGTAGACTACTTGATAGTGGAGCTCTTAGATTGTAACACCCACAGAAGTAATATTTCTTGGATTACATTCGGAAGTTATAACGTATTGTCAGATGTGAATCCTGGAATAAGATAATGCTTATAATAGTTCTGTGTGAGTATTCCCGACGCCGTCTCCGCTGTCGTTCCCACCGTCGTCTCCGCTGCTGATGGAGACTGCGATAGCCGAATAACTAACGCTTCGCTCGATGGACCCGAAACTCGGAACACATGTCCGCCCTGGTAACATTTCGAATAGGTTCGAAGATGGGATTGACTGGACTCGAAATATCATAATTCTACCTTGGTCCTATAGACCACCTTGTTTTCAAGGGTCGTCAGTGTGCTGACCATGTTACGATAATGATCCACACACAGACATATATTTGTCCTTCTAAAAATCGGATCTAGTAATTTTGATGTCTGTCCAATCCCATGTCGTCAGTGCCAATGTTGGCAGACTGGTATTACTATTCATGGAAGTTATTGTCACTTCGATGTACCATTATAGGAACGATTTGCGACGGATGGGAACTTACATAATTCACCTCATATGAACTTCTCGTGGCAACAAGACGATTACTAGAAATATTGAGGGATTTCCGAACAATTTTCAAAGATACAAACATGGCATCCGTCATTCTCACATTTCCCCTAGTCATGTACGTGTAGAACCTTGCTATTGCTGCTCATCGTGTCTTATTATATATGTCGAGTATTGTAATTGTTTGCGTATTTGTGTAGCCCACTGTATGTCTAGAGTTGGTGCAATCTGTTATCCGTTGAGATATTATGATAGCAGATATGATAACAGATATTATGTGCTCGCGAAAATCCGGCTGTTTGCGAGACGAATTGTTTGGATGCCACGCTAAATCGATAGCAATTAAGGAGTAGTAAGTCGTCGTTTTTTGCGACTTGCGAGGGCATTTTGACGTATTTACCTTGGTAACCTTAAACGAACTCTTTCCTCCACCCCTGTGGGATTGCAGCTTCTCTAGAATCAATACCTATTTTACAGGCAACGTGAGAAGCATCGACCAAATAAGGATAGACGAGGCCCAAAGATGGTATTGCTCCACTTGATATAATCCGCATGAGGGGTGAATAAGCCCAGTCGGTAGTGGTCCAGACCGAAAGATCAATAGGTTGAGGATATGAATCCACGTAAGCGTTGTTTTCCGCTTGGTGCGCCCTGACTTCAAGACTTCGAAGCGGATGATACTGGCCAACGGTTCTTTTAGAAGCAAGCAGTCAGGAATCGGGTTGACAGCCAAACAAAAACGAAAACAAAAACTCCCGTCTCAATGCTGAATTCAAGGGGTTACCAACTGCTTTCTCGAAGCTGTCAAGACTGTTGATGACAACTATATCATATGGAAGGGCATCACTCTCACGGATGCTTATGACAGTCTTCAGATATGGTAGAGTAGGCAGATATGGTAGAGTAGGCAGCTGGATGACTGTGGCGTGGTTGACCCAATAAAGGTCGCAATAGATTTCCGATGGGTAAAAACTAGACACCACTCTCATTTCTCTGTTTCATAGAGCGACAATTGGGGCCAATTTCACGTTTCGCTTAGTCGCATGGGGTGGTAACAGGACTGCTAGAGATATGCGGGAGTTCAATACGCTTGTCAGAAAAGCGAGGCGAGTTTGCCAGAGGTTAGAGAGGTTACTTGCCTGGACAACACAGAGAAAAGTGCAATAATCGACTGTACGCTGCTCAGTAAATCAAG
Organism: Eupentacta quinquesemita; assembly: GCA_032360705.1. NCBI lineage: Eukaryota > Metazoa > Echinodermata > Holothuroidea > Dendrochirotida > Sclerodactylidae > Eupentacta > Eupentacta quinquesemita. The sequence continues at coordinate 5,584 of JAUOBX010272732.1, forward strand.
CGATCACAGATTGTTTGGCAACAACAGTGGAGTGAATCCATGTAATTATTTCCAAAACAAGAATTTCCTTCAAATTTGTATATATGTAAATGTAGTGTTTATCGTGAGAATTGCAGCGTTTACGAATGCCTGACATTGACGTTCCTTTGGTGCTAATATGGTTTGCATTTCGGCACCGGAACCTTCTTCGAAGTAGCAAACAGATTGTTATATTGCACACGCACAACTGTGTGCCTGCATCAACTGGTTGCCCATGTGGTGCATAATTACTTGCAGTGTGTGTAGTAGAGTGCAATTGCGGACCATCACTTAAGCTATGTAGAAATAAAGGCAGCCAGAATATCCAATGTAAATGATGTTGATCGCTGATTCCCGTACCAGTACTACATACCTACCCCCAGTTTATACGATACCTGTTGATTTGGCTACCCCGTATGCCTCGCCAACATACAGCCCGTCTGTGTTGACTGCTGCCCATCCAGCATGGAACTTTGTTTTCTGGTGCCCAGCCGTCCAATGCCGGAGAAAGGCGGGGATGTTCATTAAATGTTGTCTTGCAATGCGGGGAGTTTGCATTGATTTTGGCGGGGATGTGCGCTAGAATGGTGCCCCGCTATTCCGGGACGTATTGCGGATGTAGCGGGGGAAGTGTTTACATGTACTATTTATAGCCGAGTATGTTCAACATTATAAACATTTGGCAAACGTGTGACCTTGCAGAATAAATAAGCGGTCAACTAGAGTAATTAGAATTAACTTATCATAGAACCAAACCCTGAAGGCGCTAGTAGTTTTAAGGAGGAAGCGGGTTTTCATACCCATTATGGAACTACTGGTCAAGCAAAAAAATGAATTCATTCACATAATTGTTATGATTCCTGTAATTGTGTACCTCCTCGGGCAAAACTTTAGCTGTACCGGACGTTGTATAAAATAATATAGATGGCAAGAAATATCAATAAAACTAGTTGACCGATGTCAAATTCAAGGCACTGTGCCAGAGGCGACATGAACTATAAACTGGTTTCACACGCCATATGAATGGAAAGTGAGATGTATTTCGCCAGAGTTACTGTCAATATTCGACACATGACGAAGAATATCATAGAAAAGCCGAATAACATATGAGAAATAAGAAAATGGATAGCTGATTATGTGTCGCACAAGTTGGGCTACTTGGGCATGGAACATTTTTTTCTTGTTGTTCAAGTAAAGTTTAAGTTTTGAACTAGGTATAATAATATTATTCTATTCCCATAACCGCAATCCTCCTTCAAAGTTGAATGAGGTATACTTTTGTTCTTTTCAAAACATTAACCTCCGTGAGGAACATTAGCAATTGTTTCTATATACCTTGGAATTCTGCATGGGATGGAGAACCCGAAGATGAGAGTGAAGAGATATGCATCCGAGTAGTACATCAAGAGGACCAAGCGAGCCCTAAAAACGGAACAGACTACCCAGACTTCACAGCGTTGTCTATATATATGTTGATTAATCGGACGCATGATGAAACATATGGTACATGTTTGGATAGGGCACTGTCGTCATCTGTGAACCCCCCCGGACACTACTGAACCCATATCTGAAACTTTGTTCGACTCATTAGAGTGAGTAAATCTGTCTGCTATAGTACACACCATTATGTTCAGGAGTACTAATGAGTGAGTTTACTCATCGTTACTCATCGTGGAGTTAACATGGTTTGAAATTACTCGCAAGGATTTATATACTCCTGTAGTAGTGTTCAGTGCGTGTTATCTCAAACAGAAGTGTGTGAGTAAATATGTAGTGAGTACTTTAGCGGACATCCCTGATACCCACGTATGTGATTTTTTTCGGCATAGGAAGAGTAAACTTGCTACCAATGTGTACTCTTAGCCTAGGCGTAGTGGTGCATATACAGGATATAACAGCGGACAGCTTTGCTAAATATGAAACTGTTATAATATAGCCTATAATAGTACCGATGTATTGTACCCGTTTACCACAAATTTATCAATCGCTACCTTTCTTGCTTGATGGCACTTTAACCCTACCTAACTGCCTGAAACCCTCAATTCCCTAATATCAACCACAGACCTACACGCCACTAACACTAACTCATAGTACACTATAGTGTTTGGCCTCACTGCGCACGTAGAGTATAATTAAACTTTCGTAATATTTTAATGAGGAAATAGGTGAACATTTTTTCACCACTTATACTTTTACTCGCACGGCTCCTAAATTACCATACTCATTACAGTGAACTTTCTAAGTAATGTTACCCTATTTCATCGGATGAGCGAGTGATTGCTCTAGAAATGTGAGTAAACACGACGAAAACTCAGTTGTTGTAAGCGGACTGATTCATTTCGAGTAATGAATGCTTGTATACCAAAGTTTAAGATCATTTGAGCCTTGCATAAAAAACTAAAAAATCAGTCAAGTTAACAATTTGCCCCAGATCAGCGAACTCTCCTCAAAATCTTTCGAAAATTGCCCCAAATTGAAGTGAAACCTGTAATTTGTGTCTATCCACCTCATTGCGAAAGTTAGAAATTATCGAGACTTGCCATTTTCAAATATCGATGAAAATGGCACAAAATTTGTCAAATTAACAATTTGCCCCCAAATCAGGGAATTCCCCTCTAATTTGTGCAATTTTCAAAACAATTGCCCAAAATTGTTTCTCTTCTTCTCATTGCAAAGTTTGAAATAAATCGAGACTTGCAATTCTTGAATATCAATAAAAATGAGGGGGGGGGGGGAGAAATTAAATCAGCCAAATTCACAATTTGTCAAAAAAATCAGGGAATTCCCTCTAAATTCAGCATTTTTCGGAAATTTCGCCACAAATTGAGTTGAAAATCCGTATTTCATGTATTTTCACCATGTTGTAAAGTTTGGAATTATGAAGCCTTACTAGTCTTCTACATCATGGAAAATGTCAGGAAATTTGCAAAATTAATAATTTCCCCCGAAATCAGGGAATTCGCCTCCAAATTCGGAATTTTTCGATATTTCCGCCTCAGTCAAATTGAGTAGAAATCTGTTATTTGCGTCTTCTCACCTTTTTGATTCTGCATTTTGCGGAATGTTGGCCTAAATTTCTGGGGAAACCAATATTTATGTGACCATTCATCCCTGTGTAAATTTGGATGAGTATGGGTATTTCAAACTTTTTGGAAAAACAACCAACTTACATTCGACGGAAACACAAACGTACAAAAAGACAGACACAAACACAAACATAAACTTTTTCGTGCGTACCTCGTTATTGGACCCCTTGTCACCCATGGGTACCTCACCATAGGGTTCCCCACACACGGGTAGTAGGGGGATTGAAAGCATGCCTCTTTGGCCCGATAACTGGCTGTCAGGCCTCAATGCAAGTAACTCCCCCATAAGAAACGTTACCATAGCAGCCGTTGCAATGGCGACCAGCACCTCCGAATATGGGTGAAATGGCAAACTAACTACAATATCTCATCCGGCCCTTTGGGACCGATAAAATAAAATGTATCCAGAGAGTATAGCAACTATTGTGTGTGCAAATAATATTAAGCCGTGGACCCCCTACCCTCCCCTCCCATACATGCAGGCATCCTACCATATGTGGCATCTTTAACTGAGCGTATAAACAACTGATTCTGTTTGCAATGCCCTCACTACTTATAACCGACGTCATTTGGTTAAACTTTCGTTGCCCGACTTGCCCGATTCTGACATTGTGTACTAGAAAAAGTACAACCACTGCCAAACAATGATTGGAACATGTAACATTGTCACTTCTCATTATGACGACACGGAGAGGCGCATATCTAATATTAGGCTGGTCCGCCGTATCATTAATATTCGAGGTTATGAGGTTGTGGGGTTTAACTAAATTTCACACCTCTGTCAGGGGCAATGGAAGGTCAAATATAGGCTAACATTGAACTTATTTCCGGTGATGGCAGTCTGCCGCAGGCTGCTGTGGTAAATTTTACATTAACCCACGTTGATTCTGATGCTAAAGAAAGAAAGATAGTTGGTAATGAATTCTCGCTGGTTCCAAAGATCCTGGTAATAGCACCAGGATGCCGTGTCCAATTAGTTGACAAGGGCGTGATCTGGAACCGTGGTTGGCAAAGTTAACCTCCAGTCGCAGCGTAGCTGGTAACCGTATATGGAAAATCGTAATTACCTAACCTGGGTATTCGTGGCTCGAGTCCTTCTTAGCCTTCATGTATTGGTATATCGATACGAGTTGGCTGCTCGCAGACAAACTGTACACTGTACTTGAGCCGCCTTCGCCTGGCGCTCGTATCGCAAATCACAGAAGCGGACCGCACAAGCGGGTAGCGTGTTCAAAAAGTCCAGGATGCCGAGTTGCCAACGCGGATCGTTCCCCATCTCATAATAGTGAATGAAGGTCATGAAACTATATTTTAGTACAAAAGTACAAAATAATTTGCAATGTTCACCCAAATAATTAGATACATTAAGGACGTTGTTATACTGGTTTACGCAAGGAATATCCTTCCAAATGGATGCCTTCCAAAAAGAGGAACGTTTTTTTTACAAAGCACGTACAGAAAATATTTCGGAACCATGAAAGCAATGGATAAGAAGCGAAATAGACAAAACAAAAAGGTTTTGTGGATGCATTTTCATGATACGAAAATATTGTGTTCGTTTCAGGTTCACCGTGACGATGCCTAACGCGACTCGGCTATGTTACGGCTACAATACATACAAGTTGGCTGAAGAAATCATAATTTTAACACAATTTCAAAAGGTTGCTATTGAAATCCACCTGAGGAAAGAAACCGCATCGTAATGCAATAAGGATCCGTTTTATTTCAGGATGTCAACAGTCATTTCATACGTACATGAAACATAATTCAACCTTGGCGTGGGCTTATTAGCGTTGGGAATGTCTCACTACATGTGAACAGCAGCTGCTGCATGGGAACTCTGGAACTACGGAACCAGATTTACTGACATTCAGAAATAAATATAGCCCAACCAGGACGCATACTTTCACAGTACACCACTATAGATATATATCCTACTTCCCAGTCCATGCACCACGACTGGAGATTCCTACCGATCCCGCGGGCAACAGTGCAAGGTTTGCGGACCGCCTGGGGGTCTGCCAACTCGGGGACGCGGCAAACCGGGAACCGCTTAGGCGCTCTGTGGGACGCCAGTTGAGACCTAAATAGAACGCCGCTGTAGGAACGAATCACTGATGGTTCTTGAGTTCAACTTTTTTTTTAGGATCGCTCACTGAAACAGTTTGAATAGTTAAGTGGCCCCATGCCTAACAAGGCAATTGGTACGGAATGCGATCGCACCGTTTCCAGTGGTTGTTATATAAGTGGAGTAATTGCCGAGATGCGATTAGTTATACCAGAAGCTCGTTCCCGAGATAGTCTGTTGGACTCTTACCTTCCCAGGAGAGGATTACAGCCGTAAACTTGAGGTACGGGTTCGACAATTTTTGCAAATTTGAAGTCACCTATTGATACTACATCAGTTTTCAATAGGACAGTCTCGGTTTTGTTTTGGAGAATCCGTGTTGTTTAAGCTACTTTGCATCGAACAGTATACTATAGTACATAACTTAACAATGTTAGTTAGTTAGTTTGTTACTGAAGAGCTGCACTAACACTTTCTACAAATTATCACATAATTTTTGCAGCTTGTTCCTCTCCGCTTTGAGTGTAATTTTGAAGTTCACTTTGCAACGGGGAATATCGGCAATGGAGGTGATGGTATTATTATTGACTTTGTTTCTTCTGCAAGTGGAA
>JAUOBX010272843.1:0-11363 GCA_032360705.1 Eupentacta quinquesemita
ACCCGGTATTTCGCACATCGAAACCGGTATTGCAAAGCGTCAGTGATACCGCTCGGCCACTCTTCCTCACTGCTCGTGATCTCATGCAGCCATTCTTCCTCTAAGATCAAGAGATCTGGTCTTCTCGCTCGGTTAGTGGCATGCCCATCCGCAATTCGTGCTTTATTCAATTGTTCTTTTCCCCTGCGTGACCTCAAATTCGAGGTGTCTACACATAGTGTATAGCACTAACAACTTTATTGTGTCTGGTTAGCTAGTATTGTTGTTACTATCATATTATTCTATTCCTCAATAGATTCTGGACTAGTGTACGTTTTCGTCATTTTTCGACGACAATGAACTCCGGTCTACACTGAATCGATAGGGTTATGTATTCCTCATGAGAAAGTTACATACTAAATTTCAGCTTAGTCGGAGCAAACATTAGGGACCTATCGTAATGACAAAATGATCAGACTTTGATCTCGGTTCACCTCAGATAAGTCTAACATGACCCCAAATCGACAGGAATCATGTACTCATCCCGGGGAATACATAAACCAACCAACCATTTGGAAATATGAAATTCATGTATTCTCTTTCAGACCTCTGTTGACCTAAGATGATTCCTCACCTGACCCAAATTGATAGAGACCAACCATGTACTCATCATGAAGAACCTTAATTCCAAGTAAGACTTCCATCCACCCAAGTGGGGTCGAGTTTTCGTGCTTACCAGTCAGGTATCTTACATACACTGCCATAGATTCATAAGTTTCCATTTTGGAAACGCAGATTGGACTTCGACTCCAAGCTGTTTACCAAGAATAAATATATCGAGAACATTACCCTAAATGTGAGTTGCTTCGGACATTCGAGCTTATCCGTGCTTACACATTCGTTACATTGATTAATTGGGGGTGGGGGCATAGCCTCTACATAGTTCTACACTTAACCGATTTGCATTTGTAAACCTTTATACCATCTGTGCAGTTGATCATCTTGTACACCAATATAATGAAATGAAATGAAATGAACAGAACGGTAGAAAGAATCGTCATTCACAGTGTGCATTTCCTCACTTTGACCGAACCCGACTGGGTGGGAATTTCTTCCACTGGGGCTGTCTTCATACATTCCTCGGGACAAACCGTGCCATCCCACACTGGTTTCACGTCATAGCTTGGCTTTATACCGTGGACGGTTACGTAACATGTTGGCTGCGGACGGACTTTAATATGGAATGGAAGGAGAGAGTTGGGACAGTCATGACATACTTTGAATTGTCTACCTGTGCGAGCGGATAATCTCTTCGCCCCATGCAGTGATTCCAGTGATTTCTCCCACAAGTGTTTCCCCTGGGGAGCAATCACCTTCCCCAGAATAAGTTGAGCTATCATCTCTGTTGTGTCGCCACAGACGCGCATCTCACCGTTCAATTCGTTGCAGAAGCGATGGAAATGACTCGACTTTCTTACGAATGGTGAACTTTCAGTAGCGTGTCTCATTCCAGCTGCAATTGAAAACCCGTCGACTAACTGAACACGATGATCCACTGAAAGAAATGAAAATGCCTTCTTGTACTCCGTTTCAACTCCCTGATTTGTATATATGTTTCCCTTGGCAAGGAAATTATACAGGGGGACTATCGTGCCATTCCATGATTTAGGAATAGCGTTCATTATCATCTGAAACTGGGCTTTATCCTTAGGAACGAGTGTTATGAGATCGGGCCATGAGCTGGTTTCTTCGGAGAACATATTGGTAAGAAATCCGATTGCATTCAGTAGTGGTACCTCTTCACTACTTACTGCCAGCTTGTTATCGTGACATTCAATACTATCATCTTCCGCTGTCGACGAGCCAGCGCGAACTAACCGGAAATCCTGGTAACTGACGGTAAGGTTACCGACCTGTACATCCATATAGCCCCAACATTTGGCAACGTCGGATACATCAAGGTACGTCTTCTCTTCCCTTGTAAGGATCAGGTCTATCATGGAGAGGAATATCCCTCGATCAACAGATGTCCCGAGAACGAGAATGCGTTTGGGATCTTGGGATTCTGCAACGAGGGCCAAGTCGTCCTTTGTGAATATGTCAAAGCTGCAAGTTTCTCTCTGATAAACCCATCCGCTCCGTAATGTACCACGTTGGTTTCCGGCATAGTGTCTTGTTACCCAGTAACCGTCTTCCCACCTAGGGTTGACAAGGTTTACAGACTGACAAGAAAGTAGTTGATCCGCTTTGTCCCGTACTATTGCAGCACTTGCCGAGGCTCCTTTTACTGATAGCCGAAACGGACTACCTGGGATCTGAAACTGTGACTCAGGATTTATCTCCTCCACGTACAAATCGTATATCCCGGGATATTTTGGAATGAGGGTGAAATTCACCTTCTCACTGGATTTGGATTCAACGATATTGCCACTAAATATAATATGCTGACCGACAGCTACAACACTGTAGTCACCGTCAGTATCTTCAGTCGCATTTACCACAATCTGGAGACCAGTCGTTACTCCAGCCATAGCCACATGTAACCCAAGTCCTTCAGCTCGGCTCGATGAATTACTCGAGGTGGCTGCAACCATGTGACGTACTCGCAGAACGACACCTCTTGGTGTAATTGTCAGGTCGTAGAACTCAGATTGATACTGGACGACATTCGAGTCCTCGGGGTGAAGTATTCCGTCAACTGAAAAACATAGGAGAGAAAATTATTTCATTTTTGACGAGAGGGAGGGAAGATGACAGACCTTCAGGACATACGGAATAATAGCAACCTCTCAACAGTGCTGAAAATGAAGCTTGTCAAAATCCCGGTGTGAAGTGTGCTCCTTCGTGGCTTGGATCGTTGGACTCGGACTGAAGTAGATGAGAACCGGCTGCTGGTTATTGAATTGTGGGTTTGGCGGAGTATGTTGGAAATCAGCTGGGAGAAGTAGAGGACGAATAGAAGCATCCTGGAAGAATTTGTAGTGAAACTATCGTCGTGCATTGACACTCCGAGTGAGAGAAGGGAAGTTTGGAGGAATGGGGAAGATTGGTATGATGGTATGACAACATCAGGGAATGGATAGAGTATGGCTTTTCCATAATTTCTACATTTTCCACAACAAAAATGGAAAGGTTTCCCGTACTCTCCATAAGAAAGCTACACACCACGTCTCAGCTTGATGAGGCCGAGCATTCTGGACTTATCATGTTTACAAGGATTTCAGACTTTGACTTCTAGTGACCTTAGATGACCTCTGAGCTGACCCCAAACAAAAGGGTGCATGTACTCATCATGGGAAACACACATACCAAGTATGAGCTTGATCCATCCGGGCTGGGTTGAGTTATCGTGCTTGCAAATTAGGCCTCACTGACACACACACAACACATACATGCGCGCACACACACGACATGACTACATATATTCCTTCGACTGCGTCAAGGAATTAAAAACAATTAGATTTTTATCATATTATTCGGAATAATAACAGCCTTAACAATATGAACTCAAAAGTAAAGAAAAGAAAAGCGATGTTACTTGTGACTCACATGCAGGAACTATCTACAATATCAAGAAGGCACACAGTAACTGTTTAGTTCGACATTGCAATATTTTACGTTTACTAGGTGAAGCAATCCTTAACAATGAGAGAGCCTTCCCGAGTGCAAACCTTTGGTCAATGGATTTCATACTATCACATAACCTACTTTTATGGGAATTTAACATGTGTGCTCTCTTTCTACCATAGATCTTGAATTACAGTAAACTCGTACATAATGTAACGTTTTTGACATCGTTATGGCATGTTACAAAATGAAGCAGATGTTACAAACACAATTGAAGAATTGATTGTTGGTGCCTACAGCTTACTCTCAGGCGGAAGCAATTTTAAGAGGATTAAGGTACTGGTGCATGAAACTGCGCTGTGTGCTATTAACATTTGTGTACAGTACATAATGTGACGTTTTTGACATTGTTATGGCATGTTACACAATGAAGCAGATTAATATTACTGTTAAATATGAAAAGTGTGACTTCTGCTGTTGCAAACACAATTGAAGAATTGATTGTTGGTACCTTCAGCTTACTCTCAGGCGGAAGCAATTTGAAGAGGATTAAGGTACTGGTGTATGAAACTGCGCTGTATGCTATTATCATTTGTGTAAAGTCTATGGACCTGGCCATGGGGATGACCATTTGGCGGAACCGAAACAATGGCATCGGGTGTGTTTCACTAGGAAAGAAATGTACAATTGATAATACTCCACGGTGAGAAGTAGCATGGGGATATTTGGGGTCCTGTATTTTGGGGTCCTGTAACTCAGTATACATGTATATGGCTAATTCCAAATAAAACTGTCCCAGCTGTCATGCTGTCGGCAACATTCTAATTTTCCCATTTTTAGGTATTGAAATCTTCAGACATTTCTGTAATGGTCTGGAAGTGAATACGGATTCTCACAAGATAGGAGGCACTATTTGCAACCTGTCAAATTTTTGGGGAACTTTCGATTACAACTTAATTGATGTGGTCGGTAATATCTCTCAGTATTTCCCATTTATCCTTGTATTTACCACTTTTTTCCCGCTCGGGCGGGAAATATTATTATTTTCCGATTGATTTGTAGGGAATATACCATCTGGATAGTACAAATGCATACATTGCCAATCGAACAACATGTGGAGACATTCCCCTCAAAACAATAGGGATCATGTACTCATCGCGCGGAACTCATATGCCAAGTTTGAGGTTTGGGGTCGATTTATCGTGTTAACCAAAATAATGATTTTTCACAATTCCCTAATTTTGCCTAAAAATGTTGCCGGAAAAATGTCCTCAGATCACACACAATAGTGTTCTCGTACTCTCCATACTGAAGCTACAGACCAAATCACTGGCTTATCGGACCAAGTATTCGGGACTATGCTGGTAACAATATTTTTTACTTCGACTTCTGTTGACCTCAGATCGCCATTGACCTGAGCCGAATCAATGAAGTTCATTTACTCCTCATGGGAGACGTACATACCAGGTATGAGCTTGATCCATTCAGGTGGGGTCGGGTAATCGTGTTAACGTGCCAAAATATAGATTTTTCACAATTTCATACTTTTGCTCAAGAATGACCCCTGGTCTAGACCAAGAAAGATGGGCCCCATACCGAAGCAACATACCATATTTCAGCCTGGTCGGACCAATTATTCGAGACTTACGGTGTTAACAAGATTCCCAGACTTTGACCTCTGTTGCCCTCTGACCTGACCCCAAAACAATAAGGATGATTATTTTTGAAATACCCCCCACCCAACCCAACAAAAAATGACCCGCAGTCTAGACCAAAAATGATAGGCTTCATGTGTTCGCCATAACAAAGCTACAAACCAACATCCAGTCTGATCGGACCAAGCATTCTAGACTTATCGTGTTAACAAGATTATCAGACACTTGACCTCAGATGACCTCTGACATAATCGCAAAACAATACCGAATTTGAGCTGGATCCATCCAACTGTCCAAGTGAGGTCGAGTTATCATGTTAAAAAGCCAGGCGTCAATTACCAATAACATTAAGAAGCATTGATTGCTAGGGAAATTACTTCAATCAAATCACAGTTCATATAATGTTAATGTCTGGATGGAAATTTGCTACTCCTTATGTTGTAGTGACAACACAAGCATGTACAACATGTAGAGCAGCGGTAGCCCAGTCGACTAATACGTCGAGCTAGTAATCAAGCCTGCGTAGCACCCTTGAACAAGGTGTTTTATCCCGATTGTTCACAATGAGGGCTCTTATGGAAAGCAGTGGTTCGGCACTGAATTAGGGTTACCCTCGTGAAATATGACAAACAAACAAGAGAAAACAAAAGAGAGCGATATGGCTGTTTGAGCCTGTTCATATGTTGTAGAAGTGCAACCACGTGCGATATGGCACACATTTTTGTTGGATTATAACTATCATCTAGAAATAACCATGAGGACTATGAGGGACCCATGAATATGTATGCAGGGGGGTCAGGTAAATTTGGCCTAGATGAATTCCAAGCAAAATGGGAAAGGGACAAAAGGATAGGAGCATGTATATATCCTATGTCAAGATCAATAATAAGGGTAGGCCTACCCATGTTGGGAGCAATGGCCAGCAAACATACCGCATATGCTCTTATATGTGTGTTCTGTCTGAACGAAGAAAATGTGGTCATTACAAAAATGTCAGCCTCCAGGATCACACATTGAAGATGTCAAATTAGGTCAAATAAAGTCACCAGATAAAGTACTCATCGATGAACACAACTTTATATTGACCTAAAATGCTAAATTGACAAGATGTCAATGACTATTATGATCTGCTGTATAATTGTTCACTATTCGTGCTGCCTCGATTGCTCACATGCAGGTATAGATACCAACAGGAACATTTTAGAATGGTTGTGCTATAACAATTTGATTTGCCTCTGGTCATCACAAAATGCCGGAATATCGCACGGTTGAAAGGTCAAGTTAGGTCAAAAGGTTGAACAAGGTCGAAGTATGTCAAGAGATGCACTTCACACAGACTAACAAAACTTTTTATCAGGCCGTCCCCATAAAATTGTCAATATTATAAGGATTCTCCTACTCTGACCTTGAATGACATTGACATGGCACCATAATTAAAACCAACATGCTGAATATGAACGTGGTTGATGCTTTTGTTCTCCAGATATGGTGTTCACAAGCTTTTCGGTTCCCCCTCTCCTGACCTCGGACCTGCGCTAAAAACAATTGGGTCCCACCTTACCATAATTGCAACCAACATGCCAAATATGAACGTGGTTGATGCTTTTGTTCTCCAGATATGGTGTTCACAAGCTTTTCGGTCCCCCCTCTCCTGACTTCGGACCTGCGCTAAAAACAATAGGGTCCCACCTTACCATAATTGCAACCAACATGCCAAATATGAACATGTTTGGTGCTTTTGTTCTCTGGTTTTCGTGCTCACAACAAGGTATCACACACACACACCTACACACATATATACACAGTCACATACACACACACACATGCGCACGCTTGCATGGTCGCATTATTGCATGAATACAAAGTGAGGTAATGTACTCCCCCGGAGGAGCCACGTTCGAAATATTGAACCAAACAGCATGAACTTATCGTACTATTGTCAGGTCCAAACACTGGAATATTTACTCACAGTGCTTTTCACGTGACACGGCTAACAGGAAATAGGTAGTACCATAGGGTCCTATACCCCCACTCGAAAACATAGTAAGAACCATAATGCTTAGTGATTTTTCGGGTGTGACTTCTGACCTCAAAACATGCAGCGGAGTTAATTTACTCATTACACCAAAAATGATAGGGGGCTCGTATTTTCAATAGGAAAACTACACGTCGAATTTCGGCAATATGAGACTAACTATTCCTCTGGAAACTGCAGATAACCTTGTACCTGACCCTAGAACTTAGTACATATACTCATATTGGGAAGCATACTGTACCTACTCAGTATGAGCTCCATCCATCGGAGTGGAGTCAAGTTATCGTGTTTACAGTTCTCCAACTTCTTTTAACTCATATGACCTTCGACCTACAAAGTATGAGCCTCATCAATATAGGTGGGGTGGACTTATCGTCTAAGCCAGAATTGACCAAAATATCATTTCTTTCACAATTTCCTCCTGAATGACCCCTCAATCCACGCTAAAAAGGGTTCCTGTACTCCCTATTAGGAAGCTACACACCAAATCCCAGCTCTATCAAGACACACATTCTGGATTTAGCGTCCTCACAAGGGTGCTAGACCTTAGACCTTAGACCTTAGATGACCTCCAACCTGAACCTAAAACAGAATGAAATATGTACTCATCATGAGGAAAACACCTAACAAGTATAGGCTTGATCCATCCAGGCTGGGTTGAGTTATCATGTTTACAAGCCAGGCGTCACACACAAACACATACACACGCACGCACACGACATGACTACATAGATTCCTTGATTCGTCAAGGAATCGAAAAGCACTGTTACTCTTGGGAGAATAACTCGCACAGTGATCGTTCGAGACAAATAGACATAGTGTTGACCACCACCTATGTTCATGGTGTTGACACTTTGCCGTCTGAATAAAATTGATTCTCTGATCTTTCTTTGACAATATTTTGGATGTCTATGGTGTGATTATGCCGACTTGCATGGCATGTGATGGCAGCTTAATGGAGAATGGCCTCGGCTAATATAGATGCCACATGTCGAATTTCGACTTGGTTGACGTGTCCACAATGTTCACAATTTTGAGCTCTGTTCACCACAAATGACCTTCGACCTGACCCCAAAACGAAATAGTTTATGTACTCACCGTGCTGAACCTACATTACCAGCATGAAATTGATCGATCATAATAGGGTCGAGTTATCGTGTTCACAGGTCTGGCGTCACACATACGCGCGACACACACACAAAGAAGCGAAAATGTTCAGGAGCGCTCCGCAAGCCCCTAGTTAATAGATTCAGTTTTAATTATGACGGAGTTGCAATTGCTGCTCCAGTTTGCTTACCTTTTAATCGATTCCCGTCGTTACGAGGCCGCGTTGAGTTGATGTCAGATTCCATTTCGCTGGATCTGCTAGCGAGTCTGAATCCTTGTGATTCATGGAAGAGTTCCGTATTCTTCAGCTTCATTCCTGGGGTATGTAGTGTCGTGATGTGAATGTTCACCGCCAACATCGCGCAATAAACCACCAATGCGATCAGGGCTCCCCTAAGAGGACGACCCAACACTAACGAATTCGATCCCATCGCGACACAAGGGGGGCTGTCGGTGTCGAGTTCGTCACATGTCGATTAGACACGAGCATGGGCTTACAGTGAACTGAAAATGTACTATGTACTATGTATCCCTCCCTATACGTATACACACCCACTCAACACAGCCAACGGTGTCATCGATTCTATCAGCCCTATCCGTTTGTTGATTTCGTTGGGACTGAGTGGTGTAGTATTCATGTGTGATTGCACGCACAATAGAAGGATTATTGATCTAGTGTTCTCCATTGCGAAACTCATGCTCGAAGCTTTTTGTTCTTAGTTCCCAGGAATGTGCTGTAGGATTAAAGGGGATGTTTCCTTCGTTTGGCCGTAGGCCCATGTCCATTGCTAGTACACTAATTGCTAGTATGACTCATTTACATAGGCCTATTGTTGTGACAGGAGTACACAGGACACCGACACAGACCGTAGTGCACAGTACTATCGATTTCAAAAACTGTGTCATAGTTGTATCGTGCACAGATCATCACATTATTTGAGCATAGTCTTTGTTGAATAGTGCTGAAGTGCACTCCACGTGATGCGCCTGTGTCGTGCGTATAGTGCTATGCGCTTTTGTGCGTCGCTCACACATTGCTCACACATGTGCTAGTCAGGGTTGCCAGTTTGGCCTTTTACATGCCAAAAACGTGAAATTTGGCATAATTTGTAGTCATTTGACATTTTATATTTGGAACAGTAGGCCAAATGCGATTTGGATTATTCTGTTACCTATTCCAGGAAATCCGTGCAACCTTACTGAAATCTGGATAAATTATGAAAAATTCTGGAAAAGTACTGTCAAAAAGCGTAAAATAATCCCGGTTCCACGTTACTATGCATTTATCGATCACAGGTATATGTCACAAACCCTCTAGTAATAACATGTGTCCGTGGTCGATAACAATGGCAAGTAGGTCACGTCACGGGCCCTTCCCATAACTCGATCAAGCAGGTATATATGACTTTGACGTTTCAACACCATATGTATGTACTTAATCAATATTAACGCATCAAATGTTATCCCTATATGGGATGGGGCACAAATAATAGGAAGCACCATTCCGCCTATTTTCGTATAGGACTAATTTGGACTATTGAGTTGAGAAAAACTGACAACCCTTGTGCTAGTACCTTCCCCCTCCCATTGTGGCCAGTTTTCACTGCGTCCTATAGGCATGTTCCGTGCTCTTTCTGTTGTGTGGGTTGTGTTGTAGGTTGATAGAGTCTGTTTTCATTCATTTTGGCCGTTTCATTTCTAGTCATGTGAGAAGCACCATTACCAACATTTTACCCTGGCAGATTGACACTGCACAACCATGATCATCACGTTCATTTGGAAATGGAGAGCCTAAAGTACATATTGCGGAATCCGAACATTCCAATGAAGTTCTTGTAGTATATTGCTAACACAGGTCGATGCACCATTATTAGTGAAGCATGTCCAGTGGACCATATCCTATATTTACACATAAAGTACAAGAGAGTGCATTGGTCGCTTGTATAGTCCATGGTCTATACAGTTTCATAGTTATGATCAGTCATCGTGGAGGCAAAACACAGGTCAACGTGCTATTAGTGAAACATATCCAGTGTACCATGTCCTTTATGTACACGTGAAGTACACCTAACACGAAAGTACATTGATCGCTTGAAGTAGAAACGATGTCTCATATACCCAATGACGTTGGAACAAAATGCATAGGAATCGCAAAAATGTGGCTCTATCTAGCGCTGGCCATGTTAACAACCCCACCCCTCCCTATAATATGATATTGCACAACATAGTAATTGGTACAACTTCAGAACCAAATAAACACCCACCCGATCGTCATGCAAATTGATGTTCGACATCGACATCTTGGTAACAACTCAGTATATGGGCATAGCGTAATGGAGAGTTGAAAACAATAATTGAATGACAGATGTCTATCACAAACAATGTCATGAATGCATATGTAGCCTATACATTACAGTTTAAATGCTGAAATTGTGTTTTTGTTCGATTAAGAGTAATCGATCACGTTCGAATATGGAGCCATATACCACTCCCTGCATGTGGGCACTCGTATAGTGAAGAGCTACTCTAAAATTGTGATTATAGTGTAGGTAGCGCTAAGCTTACAACACTTTTATATAGCGAACTACTTGTTAGGACACATTGGGAATTTAATCGCACCTCACTATATGTCACTTATTTCTCTAACATCATCGTTTGATCAACCTTTGTGAAAGGTGATTAAGCTTAGGTAATTTGGAATACCAAAGTCCCATTTTTTTTTTAATTTTCCTGTGTACTTTGACAGTAGAACGATTTATATTATAAAAGAATGTCGATTATTATTGAAGTATACAATGTGATTAGGTTCGAGAATGTTTAATTATTCTCGTTACACAACTGATTAATGCTGTTGCTATGTGTTGATTATTTGTATGAATATCTGTGTTAATATATGCTATATATAGTAGTAGCAGTAGTAGTGAATCGTCAAAGACTCTGAAAAGTCCGTGAACGCTGTCTCAAAGCGATGCGAGATGACCGACGAGGTGGACCTGGTTGGTGAGCAAGTATCTGCAGAC
>JAUOBX010272954.1:0-11362 GCA_032360705.1 Eupentacta quinquesemita
TGCAAGTGCTCTCGTAGGCATGTGCATGCATAAAGGTATGAATGTTGTGCATAATTTCTCTCCTGGAATAGCCTACAGTATCAATGGAAAAGTGTGGGCTGTGATGGGCATTCAAAAACATGAGAGGCAGAGGCAGGGATGATCGGAAATTTTCGCAAGAATGGCAGATACAAGCGAAATATTCCAAGAAATGTCTGGAAAATGCCTCATAGCCCGAGTTCGTGACAATTGTCATGACGAGACAAACGGAATATAGATATGATATAGGTCCGGTGTATGAAAACAAGGGAGATATACCAGGCAGATTCCTAATGATTCTGTTATCATCCAATCTGACCTGCTGTGTGCTGTGTCAACATTTTCCAAAGAAAAGTATGAACTTTTTTGGCTGACGGATCACTTTTGCGGTGTCATGAAACCCAAGTATCACAACCAAACACATAGAGCTAAAAACACTCTTTAGGTGCCATCCAGTGAGGGGCTTGAAAAACGAAAATTTCCTCGTGACGCTCCGCGCCCACCTGTGGTGGCGCTCCGCTTAGATAGTCTTCCAACTGATCCGTCCCCCCAAACCACCAACACAAATCGCCGCCCCTGCCTGAGTCAAGTACTCTATCCGCAGTTGCCAGGGTTCGAATAACGGTTGTTGTGCCAACGACCTCAATATGGTAGCTGGGAGAGACTGGTTTTGAGTAGAACACAAGGTAGGCAAATTGCGGCCTTCAAAACACACCAGAGAGCCAAGAGGTTCAGTGATTCCTTGTCTACCTTGATGACCTGTCTCCAAACGATTAGGGTTCATGTACATGCATAGCTATTTCTAGGAATTGCATAGCACATACAAAATATCAACTTCATCAATCCATGATTAGGTTCATTTATTGTGTTCACGAGCCAATTTATAATGTTTGTACAAGAGACTGCCCCTGATCTTTACAGGCGAGAGCAATATGTTTCTCGTACATATGAACCACCTGCCAACTTTTAACATGATTAGATCAAGCATTCAAGACTGCTCACCAGGTTTTTCAATTATTAATGACAACTTCATAATTTGCTTAGGTTCCCCAAATTGCACCCTCTTGATGAATAATATATCATATAATTATATGTAACAATGACAATAAATCATAATGAGGATTTATAAAGTGCCTTGAATACAGAGGTGAAAATCAACAGGAGGGAGAAGACCAAACATGTGAATTTTAGATTACACTGCAAATTCTGAAGCTCGATCCTCATAAAATACAAACACATCGGGGGAAGGAAGTGAACATAACATCTTAAGATGGTCGAGACTTGAGAATATGCATACAACGAAAATATGAATGGGCAGAGAAGAGAAGCTCCATAATTATGTTGGACGGCAGTTTCTTGCACAGCTCACAATGCAAACTGTACATTCTCATACATATCTAGGCAGAGTTTGCTCACCGGGCTCGAAGTCTACACCCCATCCTGCCGTCTCAATCGTTCCAATTCCTGCCACAGTCACGTACCTTCCTCGTGTATCTCTACGTCTTACCTCCTGTAACCCCCCTCGTAGTTTATCCGTTCTCTTCCGCCACAAGCAGACAGGTATGCTCACAAGCGCAACAAGAATGAAAAGAGCCAAAGAGCTACGGCTGTGCGACCTGGACGCTACTGGCGGAAAGTGAAAGGAGCATCCAGGCATTCGAAACCAAGTGTCTGAGGAAGCTGCTCTGTATATCCTACACTGACCATAGGACTAATGAGTATGTATACAGCAGGGTCAGAAACCTTGTGGGGCCCCACGAACATTTACTTGCTACAGTCGAAAGAACGTCTTCGGAACGCGCTAATTTGAGAATCAAATTTCTGTTCTTATACTACGAAAAATCGCAAAAACATTCTCTAACTTCCACATAATACGTGAATAAAAACAATTAGGCTATATAGTATTCTTCAACCGCTTTTTCATTGGGGAACTGGTAAATATTGGTCTCAAGGGGAGCCCCCTATATCCAGGAAAAACGACGGAGCGAAAACTACTCGGTAAATTACTTGAATTTTAGGCAAACAAATAGTTGATAGAAGAATTATTTTTTATATTCACCACACATAATTGTAACTGGTTAGAACGATGGACTTCGACCTACAAGCCTGGACAATTAAGTCTGGACGTAGCACACCGGCTTTCCCCGCTGGAAGTTGAGGGATCACCATGACCATGTGACTTGGTTTCAACATTGAACAGAGGGAGGGAAGTAGGCAGTGGCGGTGTTCAGCCAACGTGTTTCTCGGTGGGTGATGGGTATTTGATGCGGTTTTGTATTCTAACCAGGTAGTAGCAATCCATTCCACTAGGGAATCCGCATCGGAGAAGCGACACAAACAGGAGGAGACACACATTGGTGAGAATCCAGCCAGATCTGGGGCTATCTTGGCATTTCACAGAAAACTTATCGAACGATGCAGCACAAAAAAACACGATTCGTTGTGCTCCATTTGAAAGGGTCCAGGTCCAAACCCTGAATGAAAACCACGATCTTATATGTTCATCAAATTGAATATTAATATTCAGCGATTGACGACCAACCAATGATTTGACGCCATCTAATAGCAATCAAATGCGTTTCAGATGTGTGGTCAAAATAGGTTTCAGTAAAGTATTTAATTCCCAAACCCGAATTCTCCGTAAATATAGTGGAAGTACTTATTACAGAGGATTTACAACGTTGTATTATTGAGTACTATTAGGTACTATTGTGCTAACCACTGTCAATCGTTTCAGTCCGTTGTAATACAATGCGCTGTATAGCTTCTTTCTGGTATTTACGTTTGAGCCAGTTCTCGGTTATAAATGCGCATGCTCACAGCGGCTGAAATAATACAACGTTCGAGAAAAGACGAAATTTTACACGATCATTCACTTATCGTTACTGGGTATATAGTTTCAAACTACTCGTTGGGAATTATGTGATTTCACCCAATTTGCGACTAACATGTTATTGTCCTCAAGTGTGGTGGAAATATGAGCGATGTTTTGTAATAGAAGGATTCATAATTTCTTCCTGGGGAGTTTCGGAAGACTGCCCTACCTTCGAATGACTGATATCTCCATTGCGCGCTCCTATAGTGCCCTCCGACATAGATCATTAGGATATGGTGTAGAATTCATTCTGAAGTAACCATTGATTCCCATCGGTCTTCAAATTTGCGTCAAATTCAGTTCGAATGATCCCTCTTCTCTTGAACCAGGCCTCACCGTATACATACACATTAGCGGTATGTTCACTGTCACACAGTACTTCTCCATCTTATAGATCCTCTTCTTAGAATGCCAAGTTGCTCGTTTGATCCAGCTCCTGTATAGTCTCCCTCAATACCGGGTTTAAACCTATAGGTTACCAGTTCCTTCGCATGTCTGCATTGTTCACCTGCTGCTCCGAGCAGTGGCGTAATCACGGAGGAGTTTTTGTGTCAGACCAAATCACCCAATGTCCCAAGATACTAATAAATAGTTAACACATGACGTCCTTCCCTTGGGTTCCGACCGCGACCTCCCATGACAAACCCCAAGGTATAGCAATGGGTTGGAGAAGGTTCACGCTACCGCATCTAGCGAGTACGCCCTGTGGATCAGTCAACTATACGCTGTCGGAAGACCAATCACCGGGGAATGATCCAGCGCCCTCGTACGTACTGTCAATGAATGCGTCGTGTACAGCGAATTCTGCACACAGAGGCTGCAAGATATATGAGCTGTAGGGATGAAACGTTAACCCTCTAGACGCCAGCTAGGATTAGCTATGTAGGGATTCCGTCCTTCAATGGATATTCCCTCGCTTAGAGCGCTCCTATAGCTGAAACCCCACTGGCATATGCCACACACTGGTGTTTCCGTATCTAGAATTCTCAGGAAACTACTGGTGTTTGTTCGTTTGTTCATTGTGATCCCCACTTGCTGGAACTCGGCAAACTCCCTACTGGGATATAAGCGCCAAGCTGGCAGTCCAGGGGCTAATAATCGCGCAAATCAACGCACAAGTTAACGTCCATGATCGAGGGATTACAGAAACTAGCTGCACCCCAGGAAACTGGACAACAATGTTACTGTCCGAGTCAGTTTCGAACCCACGACCTCATGACTGCATGGAAGACGCTGCGGAGGCTGACCCGGAAACTCGCCACTAGCTGTATTACAACCCTTCACGGCATGGAATAACCGCCCGCGTAACGGCGTATATATGGGACATACAGTGTGTACATATATATATGTATGGCGAGTAAGCTTATAACGACCTTGCGATACCTGACCTAACTCGAGAGCCAGACTAGACACCATACGCGTGATCACGAATACCAATGTGTTATTTTAACAGTCTATGTGTGACCAACAATGGCATCGATCGGAGGAAAAACGATATTGCAACCTGTTCACATAGAACACCCTTCGCCACTGGCATGACCCGGAGTGGAAGTCAGTGTCAATGGAATGTGTCATATATAATTATGCGACTGAGAAGACAAGTTGGTTTGTTTCAATGACTACCCCGAAAATGGTCCCAGTAATTCGGCCATAGTATAGATTTGCATGAGTAATCACAACAGCACAGACAGCTGATGACTAGTTTAGTTAGGCATGTACGCAGAAAACCAGAGAAGACAGTCAGCCGATTTAAAAGTAAATTGAAAATCGAAAATCCGGTTCAATGACTGAGCCCCATGCTTATTTCCAGAGGTCATCGTTCCTGTCTTATACCGTTGGTCGCGCAATATTGGGCAGTATTATCTCGATGAACGTGGTTACGAGTTTTTCCAGCTGTTATTGCACGATGCATATCCTCCAGCGTGAATGGGGATCGCGTAGAACTATCCGTTCCATAATTCCGTTTCCACCGGAAATACCGAGGCATTTGAGCCTTTTCAGAGTGTTTATAACTGTTGGTGCCATGAGCCAGTGTGTAATGGAATGTCCCAACCACACAATACAAACTAACACGGCACCACGTAATTCGTATATAGACAGGTCTCAATTTTTAGGGGAAGTCATTGCGAGCTTGAACCAGTATTACGAGTTCAAGCCCGCGTTGTACCCACGAGCGAGGCGCTTTATCCCGATTGCTCACAATGAGTTTGTAAATTGCCGTCTGCGTGTGAGGACCACTCTAAATCGTTGGTTTATTAGCCCGACGCTCTAGCCAACCGGGTCACCAGTACAACGCTCCACGATGATTCACGCTTCATGATTAGTCATGTTCCGGAGTGGGTCCCCGGGGGCATCCCCCGCCAAATTCGAATTGCCCACAGCTTTGTCTATGGATAAGACTATAAGAAAGTAGCGACTAGAATAGGCTTTTTCGGTGATTTGGGGTTCTAATTTTGAGTACACTTCAGGCCAGCAAATTGTTCTCTCCTGAATGGTCACATTATTTTTGTTTGGCCTTAAACCTCCTCCTACCGCGCCGGATACAGTTTGCCACTAAGATCAATTCAGTCATAGGCCTAGGCCTATTGCTCGCAGAACTGGGTATCATTTGCCGAGCCTAATTCACTGAGCTAGGCCTAGCCTTGGCTCACAAGACTAGCCCTGTACTTTGCAGAACATATTACTGCCATAGTGAACAGTAGCGTATCCAAAGTAGTAGTAGTAGTAGTAGTAGTAGTAGTAGTAGTAGTAGTAGTAGTTCTAGCACAGTCAAGCCTTAACGTTACAATGTACGCTCTACGCCAATACACTGGCCTAGTAAGGCTACGACAAATGTAATATGATAGGCCTACAGCACTGGAAAACCTTCCGTTTCGATAGTGTACAACTCGCCAAACGATTATTAAAACTTGAATGTATATATATTATTGTTCTACAGCCACCTGTCTAGTAGCGTGTGACGAGCACACTCCTACTACTATATGGATACACAGGAAATTCTTCAAATTTTCCATTCTGGTTCCATTCAGAAAAAGTAACACACTTGAAAACATAGCCACACCAGACGAAAGCGTGATGGATTTACCTTCAAAGTATATTCAAATTCGGGCCTAAAACTGTGAAATGACCACTGTTTGGGCGCCGTATAAAGAGATGAGTAATGGAGGGAAGTATTCCACTGATTGCTCAATGATTCGTGAAGTCAGAAACGCATAAGTTTGATATCTATAACTGCGGTATAGTAAAGGTTGGACATCGACTAAACATGTGACTCCCACCCCACACACGGACACGCATAGACACATACGCACGCACACACACACACACAAGCCCGCACGCACCCCCCCCCCCCCCCACACACACGCACACACACATACACACACAGCACGTTCAAGCGTTAGCGATGCATGCAATCATGGCAATGATCCAGACCCAACCATACTTCCTCGAGTGATAATCACAATAACAGTCTATTTTGGGAATAGAATAGCTACTGAACATGTGGAGATTTAGCGCCATATTGACGAGACTCATACTATGTGTCTTCCGCTATAGAGTGGCCAGACCTGTTAACCAGACTGTAATCACAAGTCACTGACGGTTCAGTTAGTATGCTTATATGTAGTAGTATAGGACATATGCATGTTAGGCACGTGTAAATAAGGCTCACAGATAGGTATTGGTAATGAGACTGTCTGAAATCAAAGTTAATCATCTCATAACATGTGTTTTATCAGACACGTTAACTGTATACGCCCTATATACATTATATAACACAGCTTATAACATGTATAAGCCTAATATATACCATTACCGACAAGTGCCTGACAGTTCAGTTAGTACAGTAGAATATACATGTTGTGCGTACTGACGAAAAGGTTACTTCAAAATAAAATTGAATCAGTTCGACGCGCCCAAGCGAAGATCAAAATATTTGGCATGCAGGCCTTTGATATAACTTATTATACGACGAGGAATTGCCACCAGACAGTCCTGGAGCTACTAGGCTGTGCTTGATTACACCTAACTGACGCCCGTCACTTGTCAGATTGTACTCCAGGCGGAGCCGCTGGTGTCGAATACAATAGGACATGACAATAGACTACACACTAGTAGGGGAGTATCTCCTACCACCACAAAGCAGAATAGTGTCTGATACAATGGAAAACAACAATCGGGGGACACACCACCAGTCCTGCAGTATCCCACTACCACAGGACTGCAATGCATTGTTAACACATTTAGGAGTTTAGGACAATCGAGGGAGAAGCGGCGGAGTTCTTCAGACCTCTGCATATAGTCATATACATGATTGGAAACGGCATACAGCCGCGTAGCCCTGTATTACACAGTACCCTGATCTGAAGACGAATGGAATACCTCCACCATTCGCAATTGGCATAGACTACAATGCACACCAGGAATAACATTGCACCTAAATTATGATGATGACTGTTGTAATTGGAAGTTTTTACAGGTGTTTCGAATTTTTACATATAATGTTTAACTTCTGAACGAGTTTATAGGTGGGCTATTAAAATGTGTTTAGAAAAGGGTTCAAACTCTGAACACAGTTTATACAGTGTAGTTAGATGTATAGTGGATATCTCTCTCCAATTTACTATTAGTAGGGAGCATGTGTAACTTAGGCGTCACTCTAAACCTTCGCACTCTTGCAGACTAAATCATGGAACTGGACCCAGATATCACTCACGTTGAGCGCGAGTGACACGACAAGTGGGGTATATTTGACTATGATGTGATGATTCTAACCCTCCCCCACGGCATAAGGATAATGTTTTCTGGTGACTTTGGGAGATTTTTTGCAGTAGCTGCAAAGAAAGTATTCACAGTTTATTGGTACTCAATTCTCTTTCAACTTCTTAAGATGCTCTTGCCAGGTTGTTCAAGGGACCTCAACTCGAGCATGGAGTTCTTGCTTCTCGACCAAAAACGTTCAAACGGGGCATAATTCTAGATCGAAAAGCTGCCTGTGAGATTCACTGTATAGAGAATGTTGCTGGCGTCCCGGTCTGACCTCGATAGAGCTATTTCTTCCCACTTATTATCAATACGTGGAATAGGCATGAATTTTGTATTCAGACTGCATGAATTGTTTGAGGGAATTCGTCCTCAATGTGGTAAAGTGGTGGCCACTATAGACAAAGCTGTCATGGAAGTGAAACCCTCTAAAAACGACACCTAGGAGTTTACTTCGAATAATACAAGTCTCAGAACAAAAGTTGACGAACCGGGGAGACAGAAATTAGAAGCAATGGGTAAGTTGTTACTATAGAAGAAAGGCCAGAGTTCACGAAACACATTCGATAATATGCTTTTTCCGTAAAGTACTTCATGACGCCACCGTTTCGGGGAATTTGATTTCATACAGGAAATAATCATGCTCTAATAGTATACTGACGTTTGCAGAATCTGAATAGACGACAAGGGGATGAAATATTTTACTCATTTATATATCTCAATTACCCATCTGACCATATCGAATTGAATAACTCATTGAGTACTGAACATATTTGGCTTAGAAAATAAAAGATACCACTTAGCATGTTCTCACATCCTGCGTTGTCGATTTCACCGTAACGAACAGTACAGGATATTCAGGGGAAATCCCTATACCAACAGACATTCCTGATTTTGATCATCTAACCATGAACTCAGCAGATCCCGACATTAGACAATGGTAGGATTACAATGTTCCAGACTGTTAGCCCAATGCATTTCGTGGGTGGTCTGTTACCTGTTGTGAGCTCCGATGACCTTGCACCAAATCACACACAATAATTCGAATGAGAGCTCGTTTAATTTCAAGTGAAATTCTAACATTAATAACAAATAACAGAATAACACACTGGGTAACCCTGACATTTACTCCATGTAGGGAATTTACTCAATATAGTTCTTGTTTCACTCGTTTTGTGTAATCTATTTTTTATTGAATTTCGTTGAATTGATTTGATTGCTACACATTCAGAAGCCACTGAAGGCTCATCAAAGAACCCTGGCCGTGTTGATCGTGGATAAGCACCAGCGATAACTCGCCTTCTCTTTTCGACCAGTACTCAGATGATATTGAGGGAGGGGTGTATAGTACCAATCCCAACCTGCTCACAGGACCGTCATTTCATGGCCCCATCCGACGGACGACCAGTAAACACCAGGGTCTAACCCCTTTCTCAGATCCTGGGGGAGCGGATGCTTTTAGCTTTTGCTACGGCCACGGTAACTGCGTACAGCCCACTGACGAGACGTAGTGCAACTACTCGACAACAACCCCCCATAAATACCAAGTCCATGAACTGCGCCACAGCGAAGCATGGACACCAAGACCCTTCCCAGTCGTCACTGTGAGTACAACCACCCCTGGAAAAAACGCCCGATGATGAATGTGGGAATGGAACCATTGGATTGCCCAGCGTCACTGATACCGCTCTACCACTCTTCTGCGCGCTACAAATATGTGTGCTTGAGCAGGTGGAATGTATCAAAACGCGTCTGCTCTTAGCATTAAGAGATTGTCAACCATAACGACGACGGAAGGCGCCCATGTTAGCGAGTGTACTGCGCTATGGCACTATCTGATTATATATTTTCGGAAGAATTTCATTCAGGGTTAAACAGGTCGCTGCATCGATAACGGGAAACCCACGCTTACAAGAACAATGCAATTTACAAAGGAATGCTCGAGGGTAGACGTATTGTTCTCCCAGAGTTCGGGTATTTGGGGGAAATAGGCACGTCGGTGGGCCACATTCCGCGTAGGTGGGAGCCTGCACATGAAAAACAAACAAAGACTGACAAACAGTGGAGAGGTCCGTGACCGAGGCCCTCTGTGACGTCATTGAACGGTATGCCAGGAATTCCGAGAACAATAGCTAATAGGAAATAATGCGACTGTGACGTCATATTCGCACGGGCGACGAACTTGTTATATGGGAATGATGAAAACAAAAAGTAGTCAACTGAGAATGACAGAAATGTTGCATGTAATATAAGCCAGTCCACGGATATCAATGCGCATGCTCACAGCGTCTAAACCTGAAAAAACATCCGGGAACAGACGGAATTTCACCTAAAGACTTATCGTCACGGGGTATTTTTAATCTGCCCCAACTCGTTTGAAATTATGTAATTTCACCCAATCTTCGACTATTATATTGTCCTCAAGTTTGAGAGAAAATATCATTGTGTTTTGAGGTGAAAGGTCCGAAAGATTGCCCTACCTCCAAATGAACATTATCTCCATTGCTTTGTAGCCTACAAAGTTCGTGTGGCCAAGTCTCCCCGCGCTCTCAAGTGACCTTCGACATAGATCATTAGCATACCGCGTGAATTGCAACCGTATTGTCCACAACTTCTCAGCTGGGTAGTCAGTAGTCAAGGAGCAAACCAAACTTCAGGCATACATACATGACTGGCAAACCCCATTCCAACGGTCAATTCAAATATAATAATAGCCGTGACGTAATCCCATGAGCGGCGGCAATTTTGGCAACAGGGGACTAGTTAGCCTGCTGAAGCAGGCTGAAACAGGCCCTTATGTGACATAGTCAGTACTGAGGTTATCCTGTGTACACAATGCTGAATAATAGTTAGAGAGCCAGGCTGGCTTTACGACCACTGGTGATGTAGTAATACTACCGGACCCCTCAATTTCCCAGCTGAATCGCACTGTTTCGAGAGGTGTTTTATGACTGCATGGTTACCGCTATTGTAAAGCATCGATTATAGTCTTCGAATGAGACGGAGATAAGGAATTCTTCCGAGATAGTGTGCATTTGCCCTAACTTCCTGTTTCAACAGGTCAATGATGACTGCATGAGCGATTTATTTACTCCGATTGTCAATTGGCCATAGTTTGAACCGACTGGCCAGTACGTAGTCGTTAATGTTGATACAGTACAGCCAGAGACACACTACACCGATATTTCCTCTGATTTCCTCTGAAAAATCGTAACAACAAGGTTTTGTGTAGGGAATTTGCTACAAATTCAAAAGACCCGTGAATTTCGCGCATTCCCTTGAAGGTTTACTTTGTCAAGTTCCATTCTGCGTCACACAATACCCCCAAATCGGTTGAATCGGAAGAAAAATCAGATAGCTGTCCGATAAAAGAGAACTATTCGAATACTAAAAGAGCAAGAAGGGGTATAAAGTTACACACTGTGTGTTCTGTTTTCAGTTTAGGCGCGGTGTCATTATAGCTATGCGGCCTCAATGAAAACTCTTGTTGCTTCGATAATTCGAAGAAAATTCGGTGAAGTGTGACCCTGACTTAAGTGATACACCGAGTGCTATATTTGGCTGCCGTTGTTGTGGGTTGTATCATGTCACAGCCTCACAGGTTGTTAGACACACTAATCATTAGGACACGGAATAGTGTTACCCTAACCCTAGTTTCCTGAATCCCAGTTTTACAATATTTTTTCCCCTTTTTTCAATTTCGATCAC
>JAUOBX010273065.1:0-11361 GCA_032360705.1 Eupentacta quinquesemita
GATTGGTACATGCCACAGTGACTTTCAACATCCACAAGTGAGACACCCTATTTGAGATTCCTGGCTAAAGCACTGCTTGACACAGACCAATGGAAGACCTAGAGGCAGAGTAGACCACCAAAGGGTAACAACTTTGTTCCTACAGCGCCAGATCAAACAGATCAATAATGCGGTAACATACTGCCATCTTTTCACACTCCAGCAATGGCAAGGCTTTGTTTATACCAAAATATAGGCTACCAACTCAAATTAGAGCAACATGGAGTCAGTTGTTGTCATGAAATACTTGACACGGGCTAGTAGAACGTCCATAATTGTGGGGTTACATCGGTCAGCCCCACCTCCCAGAAGTCTGATCTGTTACCCTGTACAGAATGATAACAATTCTGCACGCAGTTGGTAAGTTTCGTATAATACCGTATAATCTGTAATAGAAGCCCCTCCTCTGATAAACGCCCCTCCACCTTTTTCTGCCTGAAGTATCGCCCAAAAAATTATTTTTAGCTGGCTAGCCTAACAATATACCCTAGAAATATAACAATATCATAGCCTGAAAGTATACCCTCCCATCAAAATATACTCCACTCATCAAAATGCATAGCCCCAGGGGCATCTACTACAGATTATATGGTAACTGACATTTGCCAGAATCAGCTCAGACAGTCTGGCAAATATAGGTATCAGCTATGATCTGGTCCAAAACAGTCCAGAAAGCAGTCTTCAAGCTGGAATAAATACAACTACCACTCACCTGAGAAGTTTAACGAGATTCTTGTGAAAAGCCAAACTGAAGATATGCTCCACACCAACAACATAGCCCTGATCATGCAAGAGACCAAATGGATGAATATGTGCTGCACAACATCTCTCTCAGGAATATTCAAGACCAAAGACATTTTATGTGAAAGAACGAACCTGATGAGCAGCCCAACAGCAAAGTAGTCCTCATGTAGCACAAATTAATGAGACAAGGAACCAGCCAAAGAGAACTGAAGTGGCTACAGAACATCTCCCTCTTCGGAATACTCTGCGGCAATGCTGGAATCTTCTCCAATATCCAAAAACTTATATATATCATACCCATTCATTATAATATGAATATCAACAAGAAAGAGGAAATGTATATTATGGAATATTTATGGCAGCTGACAGTCATTTCTCAGACCCTCCAGAATCCCCGGGTCACGATTTCCATGGTTACTCAGCATGATAATGAATGCTGCAACCATGGGGGCATCAGTGGGAGAATTTCAATTGTAATAATTCTACGAGTCTCTCTGAAAATATGTATGAATGCCTTGCTGCAGCCTCAAGCAAAGCTATCGGGAAAGATAGTCATCAGTAGAGAGCTACATTGCAGTGAGTAGCCTGTGATTTACCGCTCTCCTCTCCTTGACATATATAGATGGGACCAAAGACAGCGGGAATTCTCCATGTCATTGTGAAAGTGTGGTAAAGCGATATCAGTAATGTTTTACATGTAACAATTCCGGAATTGGATGCTAGCATTGTGCACTGGGCATTTTGCAAGAGGCTGTACTCATTCATGTGTCAGCCCACGTTCATAAGTGGGTGGGGGTGGAGAGGGGTTTGACCTTGGCCACATGAACATCCACTGAGTGAAAATTGAAAAGTCAATGGGAACATCATCAAACAAAGTGACTAATAAATAGCTCCAATCTATGGAACCTCTCAAGAGTCAAGACATAGGCTATCTCTTGGTACACTATTACATGGCTAATTGTACCACTAACTAGTGCATATGGCAAATGATGATTGAACAATTTAGTAGACTATATGCCAAATGCACCCAATATAATATGGGTTTTACTGTTTAGTGTTTCCCAGGTGAAAGATGAGGAGAGGCTGTCAAAAAGAGGTTCTAAGAGGAATCTAAAAGGGGAAATCATTGTTACTCACTGGGGTAAGGGCCTAACATCACTATATGTTTGGGCAGATGAGACTGAAAGTCACTCAGTGCTCTGTGGAAACAGTGATAGATAATCCAAATAATGTTATGGACACACTTTTAGTGAGTTTTTAACTGTAACAACTTGAGGCTACAGAGATGGTCTTAGAACATTACAGATTTTCTATTCATTGGTTTGGTTTGGTTTGGACCGGGAATCACCCTGAAGTGAGTGCATGAAGCATTTGCATCAATATATATATTCATACAAATATTATTGAAGGTCACTCACTCCCTCTATGGCTGTAGCATGTTTACGACAAAACAATGTTAACTCTTTGTTGTTGAACCTCAGAAATGAGAGCCACACAAAGCAGAAACACAACTCCATGAGTCAAAAAAAATGTGTACACAAAGCATCTGTTTTCTTAAGATGAGGGGATGTCATGTCATGAATGTTTCATATTGCATTGCAAACAAGATCCCTATCATCACTGGTGCCACACACTCAGCGGGGAAGTGTTAATGCTATACGGGTGTACCAGTGGGGAGTCATGGGCCGATATATCCTGATTTCAGTTTCATAAATTACTGGCACCAGTGCTAGAACATTTGGCTATTTCCTATTTGAATAGGTCTGGCATGGGAATGTGTGTCGTACAGAGGATTAGCCTGGAGTAAGTGCATAAAACATCAACATCACTATATAATAATTCAAATAATTGGAGGTCACTCACTCTATAGCCTGTTAATACAGCAGGACAACATTGACTCCTTTGTTGTCAGAGATGTATTAAAGCTTCACAAAGCAGAAACACAACTCATGAGTCAAACGACAACAAAATATTTGTACACAAAGCATCTGTTTCCCAAGATGAGGGGATGTCATGTCATGAATGTTTCATATTGCATTTCAAACAAGATCCCCATTATTACTGGTGCCATACGCTCAGCGGGGAAGTGTTAATGCTATACGGGTGTACCAGTGGGGCGCCATGGGCCGATGTATCGTGAATTCAGTCTCACAAATTACTGGCACCAGCGGAAAGGAAAACATAGGGATAGGGGATGATTATGACATACCTCATGACAAGGGAGAACTCATGTGTTTCCAAAGATGGAGGGCAACGGAGGGGCCTCGAAAAGATGAACATTTATTGTATCAATTTGGGAACTTGTGCAAATACATGGTGAATGAATCCTTTGAAGTCAAAAGTAGTTCACATTAATAATAAGGTTAGATTAGCCCTAATTTTCACCCATGTGGTCAATAACTCTCAAAACTGATGCTTTCACTCTCAACACTGCTGCATTTACTAATTGCTGCCAAGATGGTCTTTTACCATCACATTTTCAGGATTTCTATAACATTACTCAAGTAACCCAGTACTCATTATCACAACACTTGTCATGCAGCCGCAAAATAACAACAACTAGAAGCTTGCGATAGAAGCGAAGCCTCAGGTATACATAAGTTCAACTAAAATTTGGAATAGCTTGCCAAATGTAATAACACCCTGAGCAACTCTGAACCAGTTGATTACCAATTCTTGCTGCCATCCACGACACACTATGAAGTGGAGGCAGGGAGTTGGGTTGGGGGGCATAGCAGGGAAGGGAAGTGTGTGACACAGTGTTCACGCTAAGCAGCGCGATTCCCGCACCTCCCTTGCCGATCCCGCATTGGGGAAATTGTTGGGGGGATTTTCCCCTCCCCTCCTTTCTGCAGGCTGCTTGACTTTATCAGCTTCTAACTAGTCCCACTAATGCTCAACTGTGATTTGCTAATGCATAACACTAGCACAACATGATTTTATATGAAAAGCTTCTCAAATTGTCAAAATTCCCCCTAGAGTTCGAAAATCCCCCCCAAGAAATGTTGGAGGGGGGGAAATAGCGTGAACACTGGTGTGACATTCCGTGTTGGGGTATGAGTATGGCTATGGCTGTACGAACTTACCCTTTATAGGCACGTTTCTTCCAGTGACGGTACACCTCCATATTATCTGCATCAGATAGTTACTACCAACAGATCAGGTATTCCATTCTGTAGTCATTGAAGACAAATCACACTAGATTAAATCCAGAACCATGCTAAAGCAACAAAGTTATGCGTTACTTCCAAGAAATTATGAAGTTAATCCGCCTCTTTTATCAATAAATCAAACAGTTATCTCTCGAAGTTATCCATTCTATTCCTCAGAAAAGGCTAAGACAGCCACCTACTGGTAATTTGAATTGAAGCTTCTATGAAGCTTCAATTCATCCAGATATACTTCAACATGCGGCGTTTATAACTAAGCATGCAGTTCATTCCCATCAAGGAGTTCATGGATCATTGCACCTCAAGTTCCTCCACACTCAGACAGAAAATGTTCAAACTAGCAATATTGTACTAGAGACTTCACTCAATACGACATCTCCACATTCTCCTTGGCTTTATAAGATGTGCATGGCAAGCATTCCCATTCCTCTGGAACCTCCCCTCCAATGTTTAGAAGGCTGTAAATCACACGGAGGTTATTGTCACATGATCATTTTATAGGGTCTGGATGGAATTTCGTTCAGGTTTGAGGCCTATTGATGCATCCAAGATTCTGACAATGGGAACAGAATGGTTCCAAGAAAATAGTAGCCTCGGGCAACAGCAGACTTCAGAATGTTCTCACGAGAATAAAACTATTCCAACATAAACCAGTGAACTTTGCGTAATCCTCAATGAACACAAATTCGATCCCATAGAATCTTAGCAATGATGTCACATTCTGGGGTTGGTACAATTGAGGCCACCATTACCAAAACAAATTAGGCTATTTGTCTAGGAAATAATTGCCTGTTTTCCTCCGAAGAGATGACGATATCCTGAAAAGTTTGTTGTGCTTTCAAGAGCATCCCCTGGAACAAAACCAGTGAAATGGTCAACAGGTGAAACAAACATTTCTATAGCTTTGTAATAGTCTATACGGTTTCAATCGCTTGAGAAATAGGTATGTATTGGTCCCAATTGCTTCCTGAATCGAGATACTGTGTCGCCAATCATCAGATAAGGTATGACAGAGCAACCCACCCAGAACAGGGTCAACTCAGCTATGATTCCAGCTCCAGTCATCAGTTCCCCGTCATTGTCCAATTGGTCGCAGCTAAAAGGTCACAAAAAGGGTGGACTACCAACTGATAATGCTCAACATAACCTTTGGAGATCAGCATAAAAAATAATGATGAAGAGTTTCGGCGAAAAATATCAGGACTACACTCTGTAACTGTAACTATTGACCCCAGGAGGCTACAATCAATCTGCATGGAGGTCCTCTGCTACACACACAAAATGTAATATCCCACAAGAACTCTATAGCCTATGGTATTAAGTTGTTTGGCAATCTGCAATTGAATAATACTCCAGAATTACCCAAATCACTCCTCTGAGGGTCATCGAAAAGCAGCGCCAGATTTGTCTTCAATGAATAACAAGAGTTAGGCACCATTCCCAAAATGCTCCAAGACTAGAAACTAGATATGATGCTTTTTTGTGAAATGAAAGTTTATAAACGCCAGCTAGTGACACAATATTATTGGTTCCTTATTATTAAGGAAGTCAAAAGTGATCAAGTTACTGCATGATAGAAGGACAAATCCACATGGATCCCTTTTATCAACAAAACTTTTTCATTGTCCTGGGAGGAGTAGGAAATGCATCCCCTCGAAATTGGTAAGTAATTGTGGGCCCCAAGACAACATAACCAATCCTAGATGCTCCCACTTCTGAGTTGAATTGGGTTTGCATGATGTTGATCATATCCGAATATATATCTCAAGTTCTCGAATTAGACCTTGGAATAAGTGAACAACACGCAACAAAGTGAGATCCTCCAATGTAAAACATTCAACAATAAGAAACAATAATATAGCCAATGCGTGAAGAAGCATCAATTCAACAATGGAACGTGTAGAACTCCCATCTTGCTATCCCCAAATGGAAGGTATAGTAACTTGGAAATTGAAATGAACAACAACAACCCTGGAAGAACTGGCAGGATATATTCCAATATTTCCACTATTTTCATTGATGTTCACTCTTGAAATTTGAATGAAACATACAACTAAAATTATCCCAAAGATGAGTTGCTTATGTGACCTAGCTAACAGCAGCTTTAACTGTGCTGGAAGAATACTTAAAATAGAATGCCAATTCAAGGGAATCGCTAAATCCAGATTGCCTTGGAATGAAGCTGGCCTCCAAATAATGACAGGGTAGACTATCAGTATACTAGTCTGGAGAGGATCTTCTGTGAACGGAGGAGGGTACCACGATTCTCAGGTGAATACGGCAATAGACAACACCTGAGAGGAATTATCTCCAGGGTGAAGCTCCCAATTACGTCAAACCTAATTGTTTCCCTGTCGACGATATCGTCCTATCCTCCTGCGTCAGCAATGAGGAGCATAAGGGCATCCTAAATAAATCCACATCCGTTAAAGCATTGGTCACAAGTGTACACAGATGGATGATAAAGCGCAGTTAGCTAACGAACACTAATGATCCACTGTTGAGAACCTTCCTGTAACGTCACCCAGAGTGGGTAGCGTCAGAGATGCGTATACCCATGACGTATCAGTATCAATTATAACGCCGTTCTATTTTCGGTACAGCCACTCTGATCCAGGGAGGTCTTGATTATATCAGCCATCAGTAAGGTATGCACGAGATAGGTAACTATATCATCAGATTAAAGGAGCTTCACCCAGCCATCTGCAGACTATTATAAAGTAGCATTTGAAGTACAAGCAGGAATGACCATCTCCCCAGAGTTTCTGTACCATAATGAACTGCTTCCTGATGACATCAAGGGGTATATCAAGAATAATTCGAGGTAGTTGGTAAAATGTGGGTTTAGGAAGGAGGGGGGTGGAAAGGGATGTGGGTACTGGGTAGAAGAGGGGTGGGAAGGAGACATGTAAACCTCTGTTCACCCCAAATGATATTGGACCAAACCTAAAAACGATAGGGATCATGTACTCCATATGGCCCAACCCACATACTGAGTATGTAGTCTCTGCACCTTTTCGTTCACTATGTGTTCACAAGGTGTTTAGGACTTTGACCTCTGTTGACCCTAGGAGACGTTGAACCAGACCCTTAATCAATAGGGAAGCTGTTCTCCATATGGCCAACCTATGGAGTATGAAGTCTTTGCACTTTTCTTTCAATAGTTATATGACAAGGTTTCTGGACTTCTACCTCTGTTGACCCCATATGATCTGGGATCGAGCCCTAACACATGACAATCGGTGTCCCAACTACCCTAACTCATGTGGTGCCCCTGAAATATTCCTCAAGAACAACACAGTCCTATACCCATTTGATGGCTGTTTCAGTCAATTTGGCCATGCCTTTTTGGATTTGGATTCCGCGCTATGAATTTCCCTAATCCAACTGCTCATCGTGAACTAAATGGGAAACACTTTCTCTTCAGGGGTTCTCTTCTGTTTCCATGTCCCAGTTTCTGATAGGCAAGAGACAACCTTTAAACAATACCAACACAAAGATGGAGACAGGATTCACCCGCCACTGTTATTGCAGCCTGCCAAGCTATCACCTCAGCACCCATACTATCCTCATTAAAATTCCCTGCTCGCTTTCAATTTTATAACTGATCAGACGACAACGTCGCCATCATGTCGGGAAGTAGTGACAGAATCCCACATCCTCAGAACAAGGCTGGAGAGAGGGAGAATCTCCCTCCATCTTGCCGATGGGGAAGAGAGCTAGAGATCCATCCCCAAAAAGAGAATTCAGAAAGTCGCACAAGCGTGGAAATGTCAAACGCAAATGCTGCTTTATTTGACGTTCTGAGTTTCGCCTGCCAATCAAATGGAGAGCGTTATCCCTGATGATTAAAACAATCTGTAATAATCATCGAGGCGGCAGACCAGGCACGGAAGGAGGAAAATAGGAAAGGTCATTCGCACTCTCTGGATAAGCAGCACAAGCTACCAATTTGGGAAATTGCAAGAAGAGGGTGATAACATCATAGAATTTGTGATTGGGTGCCTTTGAGGAAATATTAAAACTACCAGTACCACTGTCTAGTAGTACCAGTAATACTCACATGGTGACTGGAATAGAAAACATCCATGTAAGCTTTTTCACAAAAGTTTCACTTTTAACACGAATTTGTGTCCCATCAATGAGTATTGAGAGGTGATGCCGACTGTGCACTGTACATCACCCGGAACAATGCTGCATGCCAAAAATTTAAGGAGTGTGTTGTGTGCATATCAAAGAAATGTGTTCCCTTACCATGGCGTAGAGAAGATAAAGCTCTCCATTTCATATCAGCGCTCCAAATAATCAACAGCCGTGGCCATCAGTACCCTTACTTGATGGCCTTAGTGCCTCATGAAAATCTCCTAATCCTATATTATATATCAGGCTATATCAGGCTGCTTTAGCCCATCTGGCTATGCCATTTGGAATCTAATTTCACACCCTGACATATAGGAATAACGGGACTTCAACTGAAATAGACTAATATTAAAAAGCAGCCTTTTAAATACCATGAAGGTCAGAAGGTACATGTACAATAAAAGTTGAATGGCACATTCCATCTTCCAATGAATATGAAAATATTTGTGAGTGAAGGTAAACACCTTTACTATAGATACCAAATGAAAAGGTTATAGGGATGTACTCACTTATGACAGGTGGAGAACAGGGGTATGGCTATCAGGCACTCTTCACTGAAGACAAATGTGACTAGATTCAACATGGTGCAAGCACACATTGCAAACAAGAGTACCAATGGTACAGTAGCTCACCTGGTAATTTGCATCTAGACATACATAGGCCTACATATGCTCTGTATTCACCATATCCCTGTGAAGAGGGGCATCATGGTGCTTTATGAATAGGCTACTGAGCAGACAAAATCCGACAAACTTTTAGCAATTCTGCATGAAGTATGAATAAATTATCTCTGATGACCTCTACTCTTTACAAGAATAACATTTTATATACATGTAGGACTCGGGCTCAGTCCTGATTCACCAAGTTCAATTTGAATCCTATGACAATTTGAAAATTGCAGCAAACATTGCACTAAATCCCACGGCCACTTTTGACTTTAACATCTAAGATTTCTCTAGCCCCAGGAAGGTGTCTTCAGAGCAATTAGAAGGTGTCTTCAGAGCAATTAGAAAACTGTGCTGGACTCAGAACCGTACTAACCCAGTATACTAGTATGCTAGTTAGACTACTTGGATTAATTGGTTAGGGAGTTCAAGAAGGCTCATAACAATACTTACAGTGACATTGTGGGCTCTGTGCAGCTTCAGTGTTTTTGAAGAAGAAAATTAAACATCCACTGACAAGGATAGAACCTCTCCTCCCGAAACTATTTGAAGCATATACTGTACCCTGTACATTTCTCACACAAGTGAACAACCACCTCCCATGAAGAAAAAGCAAATTCCACTCTCAGAAGCTTTAAATTGTAGACTGAATACTATGTACCAATCAGACTGAGTGGAGAAATATCAA
Organism: Eupentacta quinquesemita; assembly: GCA_032360705.1. Taxonomy (NCBI): domain Eukaryota; kingdom Metazoa; phylum Echinodermata; class Holothuroidea; order Dendrochirotida; family Sclerodactylidae; genus Eupentacta; species Eupentacta quinquesemita. The sequence continues at coordinate 9,447 of JAUOBX010273065.1, forward strand.
TAAGGAAATAGTCTGAAATATTGAACAATACTAGTAATCCAGGTAGGTTTGCAAGCAATGACGTCCAAACCACAGAATTGTATAACTGCTGGACAAATTTAATTTGCTATGTCAGCAGAGCCACTGGGTGGGTGCCTTGTGTCAAAATATTGGTCCTCGAAACCCAGTCTACCATGACAAGCAGACACCTTCTAAATATCACGGTGACTACACAGAATTCAAAGGCCATTTCCTAACAATAATAAAACTTAGTCAGTGGGATATTTTGGGAATAAAGTTATTCTATGACTCAGAAGGATCATAGTCCAAATCATAACCGGATTACCGGAATATCTCTAAATTTGACCTGAACCCTCCTGTTTTAGCTATTTTTAGGCGATGTAGTTACTCTCCACCATGAACATAATACAGTTATGCTAGCCTATTAGCTACGGGAATTAGCAGATTCCTAACCATACAGTTGGCCACCCTGTCAGTACCATCTGTGCAATAAATTGGGGATACATATTACACACTGACTATTTCCTACCTATCCAATCAACTGATCAATTGGCAGTGCAGTCAATACATTTTCAAGGCTGAAATCGAGTCCTCTTATACGAGATGAACAAATGATTGAAAACATTCAGAGGAGGGCTACTAGACAGATTAGTTGGCTGCCGGATTTACCTTACGAGGACAGATCGAAGAGGCTAGGTCTAGCTTCGATGGAGCTGAGGCGGATTCAGGGTAATTTGATTCAGGTATTCAAAATCGTCCATGGACTGGATGGTCTTTTCTTCGACTACTACTTCGACTCTTCCAATGTAACTACCAATAGGGGAGGGACATCGCCACAAGCTCCGTGGCAAACGATGCAGGTTGGATATCCGTAAACATATCTTCTTGCAGAGAGTTATCAATGAGTGGAATAGCTTTCCGGAAGATGTTGTTTCATCTACGAGTGTGAATTTATTCTAGAATAGCCTTGATTTGTTTTCAAGAACTGCGGACCAGTTCTAGCATTGGTCTTTTCCACTTCGGGTTGTTGTGGCTTCGGGTTGTTTTATGAGAACTTCTGTCCTTCCTGACCCTCCAATACTAAACTGAACTAATTCATCATTTTCATCATTCAGTATTTTGGACATGTTGAATACAATGTTTTGTATTGTCATGAGTGAAAAATAATAAATTCGCTTGCACAAAAACAGTGACGGTCCTTTGGGTCGAGTACAAGTCCGAGTCATTTAACTCCAAGTCTGAGTTATAAGTCCTCAAAATAGAGACTTGAGTCTCTCAGAGTCCTCAGTACTGTACCTTTACAGCCCCATGCCCCCATGGCTTACGTATTTGTGACAAAGTTGACAGCCAGATCAGATTTTATTATGAAAACACCAGTGCCAGGTGAATTTGAGACAAAGACATCACTCCATTCAATAACCACCTAATATTGTTGTAATTGCACCCTGGGCTATTTATGATATTATAAACAATATCCCACTCCAATTACTGAGTACCTCTGAATAATTATCTTTCTGTCAGACTGCTGATGTTGCGATGGGACAACAACATTCCAAATCAAGCTATGCAGACAATACTTTTGTAGGTTAAGTATGTTCTTTGTGTTTATATTACCAGGGTATGTGATGGACCAAACAACAGGAGCTCAGAATGGAACGTCTTTGTGGAAGACTTCAATGATGAATTTTGTTCTTTTTTCCATTAGAGTAGTTTTGGACAGGTTGGGGCGAATTGCTAGGCACAACTTTTAAAGGTATGCTGCAGGCTCCATTTCATCATGAGTGACCTTGTAGATAATGAAAAACTGAATATATTGGTCCAAACCCCATTTCAATCCCAGTTATCAGCGTTTGAAGTTACACCACTTTTACCGAAAAATAGACGGAAAACTTGATTGCGCAATATTTTGTGACGT
>JAUOBX010273176.1:0-17519 GCA_032360705.1 Eupentacta quinquesemita
ACGTTATTCACTCAGTAAAGGGCCATACGGTGATCGTCATGACCAAGGCTCCGTAACAGGAAATGGTATGAACGTCGTCGGGTTTAGACAGAGATGATAAGTTTATTCCTAACAATTACAATATTGAACACCTCAGGCTTGACGATGGAAATGTCCTTCAAGTAGTCCCCCCCCCAGATAGATGGGAATAACAGCAGTACGATTTATACACATACGAAAGCCAAGAAAAGTTTAACAAAACAAGGTGTATGAAAATACATTATATTCTGAAAAGTCATTGGGAAACAGAATGACCACTTTGTTCCGCATACCACGATCATTATTGGACATGTTCTCACACCGTCTAGTTGAACACTGTAAAGAAAGTGTTTAGGAAGTTCGGTCGAATAATTGTTTGGTAACGTCGTGCTTAGAATATGGATGGAAAGTGTTCAGCAAGTGAGCACATATGTTTGATGATTTAACACATGTTGTTTATCAACTAAACATGTTTACAAATTCTGGTCAAAATGTGTCCAGAGAGAAGTGTTTAGACTCTTTAGGATACGACTGAGGACCCATTCGTTCAACACTTTAGAACGTTCCTACAAATTAGGCGCCATATAAATTCATGTATTATTATTTTAAATAATGACCAATTGTCATTAATCGGCCAATTTCGAGCAAACATTGCCCAGATTGGGTAAAAAGTTAGCCCGATGTAATACATGTGGTATGCGTTCCCAACAATTTCTAGAGAGTTGACGTAAACTCACCACTGCAATGCAGCAACCCTAACAGGAAGAAGCAGAGTTGAGTGTTTCGGTCCATCCTCGCTGTCGATATGACTCTCTCGCCCGATGGCACGGTGACTATATATTACCACAGAGTTGAAGCCTCCAGATTATCCGCCTACACCCAACTAAATGGTGATTTCATGCAAGGACTGAACTATAACCCGATGACGCAGAAGATCTTTTCAGCGTATGCTCTTGACTGTGACTGTGCGGGTTCATTGCATTCGATTAGTTTCAGACAAAAAGATAAACTTTTGTTATTCTACCAACTTCATGGAATCGCTGCACTGTATACTGTCTGCATACACGTTGAATATAGCTTTTACACTATACAAGCATTTTACAGAATAAGCATATAGGCCTATATAAAATAATACAATTTGGCAGTATGGGGGTGCAGTAATTGTTGAGCTATTGCCATACACTACAGCGCAGCGAAGGCGCAGCGCAGTCCGCTGTGTAGCGAATCTGCGTATTTCGCCATCCACTACTTGCGCACCACCTGCGCAGGCTATCTGAAGATTTGAGAGAACAGCAATGGCCAAAACTATTTGTTTTATATTATGAGCATATCCGGTCAATTTTTAGTCGTTATGTTATTCCAAAGTCCTCGGACACTCGAAATATTATCCAGATTCTTTATTCTCACAGTCTTCGGGACTTTTACCCCTAATCCCAACCCCCCGCCCTGGTGTTGATAGATATTGCCTGATCGGCGCTCCAATGTACCCTCCGCAGGGCCTGCGCAGTCCGCGGAAATGGTCACTGCTCGATTTCATCAGCAGATCCCCGCACATAGGCTGTGCTCCGCAGGCCTTGCGCAGATGTGGAATGCAGCTTATTCAACATGTGATCGTGTCCGTTGATGGGGAGACCCGGAGATAATTGTCACAGATGGCTGATTAGCTCGACTAACCCTTTGCCTACTAACATCTCAGTCTCGATCGTTAGCCCTATACTGGCCGATGTATCATATATGCTACATGAGCTCTAGTCGGTGTTACGCGCCGCTCGAAACTAAAGTAGTTGCCCCTGAATCGGGCCGAGTGGTTACGTGGGCACCGGTCGTGACATCCGCCATTGAATAGTCAGTCATAGGAGCGCCCTCAAGCGAGATAGCGGCCATCGTCGTCCGTAAGCCTCGCCTAGCTGATTCCGCCTGGTAGGTAGAGAGTCAAGTATCCCTCCGTTACGATTTCTTCGGACTGCGCTTAGGATGGCTTAGCTGATCTGAAAGCCTGTGGATCTCTGTGGTTGTCTCGAAGTCCACTAGATCAATATCTCGCCCATCACGACTGCTAGTACAGCCAGCCACCTTTGGAGAGGGTTCCAAGACATCTCCCAACCAAACATTCCCCATCCGGACAATTCGAACCCAGACGTGACCCTAACATAAGACGCGCACAAAAGGATCGCCCACAAAAGGATTGTGTTAAGTGGGGGATTGCCTGTTTGGGAACAAGCCAGTTCACTATTGTCAATGCGCATGCTCACAGCGGCTTAACCTAATAAAACCTTCGGGATTACACGAAATTGTGCATATAGACTCGTCGTTACGTTTTTAGCTCACCCTAGCCATATGGCTAGGTGAGCTATTGTGATCATGCATGTCTATCTATCTATCTATCTATCTATCTATCTATCTATCTATCTATCTATCTATCTATCTATCTATCTATCTATCTATCTACGTGTCCGTCCACAATTGATTCAAATTGCTCCTCCTCCTACAACCTTCGATGGTATTACTCATAGTTCATATGTCACAAGCTGGTGTTTATCACAAAAAAAAAAACATTACTCAGACAATCCATCTCTGCCCCTACACCGAATATTTTTTTTCTTTCTCAAATCTATGAGCACTCATGAACAGTCATAACTCATGTATGTATGTATGTATGTGTGTATGTATGTACTATATAATTCATCACTTCAAAAACATGCCTTATTGTGGGAGTGCCTTGGTATTACTCATAGTTTATATGTCACAAGCTAGTGTTTATCGTGGAATGAGAGTGAACATTTCTGGAATATTTGTGTTGTGTTTTCCAGGATTCCTTGAGGTTTCTGGTCCAGGACTCCCTCGTGGGCTTCACTCAGATGATCCTGGATGCCTCCTTCTCAGTCCTGGCTCTGAACGATGAGATGGAGTGGGGGGATAATCTGCTCCAGAGCAAGTTCAGGTGAGTAATATCCAGAGCATCTCTCTTCTCTTCTCCAGTTTTAATCCGGTTTGATGCCCTCACGGGGGTGGCCGGATTCCCCTCACTCTAACAGCAAACCACACTTGTTGCCATCAAGTAAGGATTTTGTGGAGCAAAAGTTTTACGACTGGATGCCCTTTCTAACATCAACCTGTTTTACAGATCAAAACTGGATACTTCTTTGTGATACCAACACTAGATGGGTTGCCAACCAAGGCTAGAGAACCTCATCCGCCCTTGAAATCAGAGTCAGTCTCACATATTCATCCTATCCCGTATTGCAGAAGGGTGGCGGAAGCTCCTCAAACGTGGTTTGTTTTGGAAGAGTGCAGAGACTCTAACCACCTAGACCTCCCTTGTTTGCCACCCTTGGTATTGCACCATGCCCCGGCCTCTGTAGTTTGTAGTATGATAAATAGTCTGTCAATCCATAGGTCACTACAATCTTCAACAAAAATGATGGGACAATACAGACCCGTGGCACAACTGTAGTGCCAAAATCGTGAAACTGAAACCCCCACACCCCCTTTCGATGTTGTGCCCAACGAACGCGTTGGCAAATACCAACATTAAATGGGGGTACAGGGGTGTCTCATGTATTTTTGGTGAAGATTGTATGTTGATTCCTGCATAGAGCATGCTGGTTTTGTCTCTAGGCAAGAAGAAATACACAGACCTGCCATGTAAGAGTAATGTTTGGTGGTGGACTACAGTTCATTGTCCCAGTTGATTCTTGGTGCTGGTGCATCCCAGCCCACTGGGCTGCGTTGAGTAGTAGCGTTATGACGAGTCAATCATTATGACGAGTGGATCAGCGCGTCTTCATTTTGCCATAGGATAGTGTGGACGCATGCAATGGTCCGCGCGTGAACATTGTCCGATTTAAAAAAATCACGCAACACAACCATTCCCCTCAAGACACCTAAAAACGAGTGATTATTCAATAAATGGTATTTTTGGCAACCAGGGTGGATGTAAGCTTTACATTTCAGTGTTTTTGAAACTGGGGAAAAATAAATCAGTGAAAAGAACAAGAGAATATAATGGAAGTTGTACTATGGGCTCAGTGTTGTCCAAGAGCCATGTTTTAGTAACAGTGGTCGACTCGAAATAATATTTGCTGTTTTGCAATAAGTTCTGCTAGCTTCATTCAAATGGTTGCTGATGGAGATCGTTCCACCCGATTTTGACCAAACTGGGTGGAAAATATCACTAGACGTCACTGAACATTTGGGGTAATTTTCATCCATTTTTGTCCTGGTTTATTTCCTCTCATGCGGTTGAACAATTGTTAAGTGATTGACTCGCCATAATACACTATCATATTTGGTGTAAGCACTGGGAAAGGAAAATGCTGTCCAGGAAGCACTGACCCTGTTGGCTGGATGTCTGTAGCTAGGGTTACCATTTTTGTCCAACCGAAAAGTGGGACATTTCAAAGGCCAGAGCAATGGAATGGTTGCCATACCCCCATGGCTGGATATTGTAGCCTAAATGTGTTATGAAGGCAAAATGCTACACAAATTTATTAATAAATCACTGGCATATTGACTTTGAAATGAGTTATTGCCTAAAGCTGGTTTGGTGTCATTTTTCACATTGAGAAGTGTGACAATCCTGATCAATCAGGCCGGATGGTAACCCTATCTATAGCAGGCTGCCTATAAGCCGAGGTGTCTGGATCATAAAGCCCCTGCTGCTTGCATTTGTGCTGTCCCCAGTGTATGCCTCCGACTCTTCTATAACCATGTTCTCTCTGTTTGGTCACTACCAGCAGCATATTAACCTGTACTGTGATGGGAGGGCAAATCAATATACACTCTGTTAAATATGGGCACTCTTTCTGCCATGTAAACACCACTGTCTACTCTGTATTGATTTGATCCAGCTAATGGCTCCCCTTCCAGTTAATTTTGCTCAATTTGTTCATTTGTGGTTTGAAGAATTGTGAGTGATTAATGTTCTCAAATTTCATGTGGCAGTGTTCGCAGAGAGCATTTAAGCAAGCATTTATCAGTATTCTCAATAGCCACGTACTGTAATGAGCCAATTTAGCACTACGCAGGAGCATTCTGCAATGTAAATGATATATTCCTCATATTGATTTATTTATTGAATCAATTCTACTAATGGACATTTCGATTCAGGTAATTGGGTGCCCATATGGATTGAGGTGATTGGGTGTCCATATGGATTCAGGTAATTGGGCGCCCATATGGATTCAGGTAATTGGGTGTCCATATGGATTCAAGTAATCGGGTGCCCATATGGATTCAGGTGATTGGATGTCCATATGGATCCAGGTAATTGGGTGCCCATATAGAACAGCTGGGTGCATCTGCTCTTAGTCTCTTTGTACATCCATTATTGTTGGTCTATTGTTTAGATAAGGGCATTCTGATTAGCATTCCTGTGATATCAAACTCTGTTATTATTGGTGGACAAATCAGATATACACATTTCTATCTGAAAAAATACCAGATGAAGATTCTTCTCCTATAAAGAAGTTGCTGTAAATTCATGTCTTTAACAACCAATATTAGAGTGTCACAGTTACGAGAGTCAGCTAGCAATCTCGTCTAGTACGAAGTTGACGGGGCGAATGTGTAAAGTGGTTTTTGCTGGCCAGGTTGGTACACTATGAGGAACATTTGCTCAAGATGGGATTGAAGTTTTTCCATATGCTGCCTTCACAGCACAGTGAAGTGCCCAGACTTCGGTGTCAGGGGTCTTTGGTTCAAACATCTGTATCTAGGCTATACATCTGGTACCAAATTCTCAGCCTTGCAATTTGTTCCATCTGCTGAATTACTATAACTGGGAAAAGGTATTCACCCTGAATGGGGACAATGAATCTCCAGAATCAGGAAATTAGAACAAGAATGAGGATTCACTGGTGTACACTTGTATTATACACAGGGCAAAGTTGGGGTGTCTGAACCCCTCCCATATTAGATCATATGGAGAGGTGTTGCTGTTCATCCTGAGTTTGGTAGCTTTTTTGCTACAAATATACTACTAGTACCAAATTGCTGGTGGCTATTTACGCCCCGGAATATTGTACATAAACGGTTGAAGGGAATAGTTATCCATCTGGGGCATTTCACACTGTCCGAACCTTCTCTGAGAAGAGTGCTTTAAGCCACTGGTGCTCATATCACAGCTTCTCTCTCCTGATATTTGGAGTGGCCCCGCTTCGAAATCATTCATTGCCTCTAGTGATAAATTTACTTCTTGGAATTGAAAGGGTCCTCCACTGTTGACATTAATAAAGGTGCCTATGTTACATTAATGGGAGGCAGTTGATGGGTGATTCTCTGATGGATATCCTCGTCATAAATAATAGGCATGCTAGGTTGGTGTAGGTTTTTCAGCCTCATAACATGGAATGGCACATACAGTAAATTTGGTAGAGACTATAATTGAACTACACTGTTGACATTAATAAAGGTGCTTATGTTACATTAATGGGAGACAGTTGAAGGTTGAATCTTTGATGTGGAATTCCTTGTCATAAATAATAGGCATGCTAGGTTGATGCGCCAAATACCAGTACGTGGTAGGTCCGAATTGCCTGAATGAGTTTCAAAATGGCAGCAGGGTGGGGCAGTACGGTGCGCAAATGAAAGTTGGTCCCAAAATGACTGTCATGTTCCAAAACGCGTGAATCTGCAATAAAATCAGTTTCGCCAGAGTCCAAGATGGCTGCCATCATTGCAGTGTGGCGATGCCCACCTTTGTACTTATCCAAGTTGATTTAGTGGCAGACATGTGTGCCAAGTTTCGCATAAATTGCATGTACAGTTCCAAAGTTATTCACGAATGTGACGGATGGACGGAGGAATTGAGAGACATGATGACTGCTAGAGCCGCTCAGCGGCAGCTGCGAAATATGTTAAAGTGTTCTGGTGGTCATGCAGTTTGAGAAATTGCCTTTGCTCAGAGGACGAAGTGGATTGACTGTTACAGATTGACTGTTAGCTTGGTAGGTACCTGAATCTCATCAGTATCTGGTCATTCCAGCCTGACAGCAGATGAACAATATCACACGAATGGCAAGTACATATTTCAAATTTCTTGTAGACAACTCTTCGCTTCAAGATCACTGACTCTTCGAACATATAAATTGGTCAGTTCCAGTGACAAATTTTCTTCCTAGGGGGCATTTCAAGCATGCTTACATTCCGAATAGTCCACAACTTCATTTACATACTATTATCTCGCCCAGTCATCTGTCAACCTGTCGGAATGTGTTGAAATTGGCTCTCAATCATGACTGATGTCTGTGTGAATATCACCCGTTTACATTTGATCCCCAGAATAAGCTACATGGCTGGCATCAAGATCTCTGATAACATCATCACATGCTCACTTACTCCATTTTCCCTCAACCTTCTGCTCCTCACATTTTTTGGGGTAGCATGATGCTGAGGATGGTTGCTATTCCTCTTTAGTTTGGAGCAGCCACGTGTCTGATGGGACCTCATGGATTGAAAGGGGGGACCACCTGGATGACAGCCAGTGGCATTTGGTGGTGTTCAAGAGGGTGTCACTGGGTGCACATGGTTCACAACCTCCACCTAATTGGCTGCCTCCTAACATTTTGAGGTCACAGTCAATCATTCTGACAATGTTTGTTGTTTCTTGTTCATAGGTAGTAGCCATGTGTCCGATGGGAACTCATGGATCGAAGGTGGGAACCTCCTGGATGACAGCCAGTGGCATTTGGTGCTGTTCAAGAGAAGCCATCATCATATGACACTGACTGTAGACGGCGTGTCTGTCAGCAACTACACCAACGGACAGTACAAGATACTCAACATAAATGAAAGGGTAGGTGGTGTTACACTGGTCATATGTCATGTGATTGGTCAGGGGTAGGGTGGAGTTGCTGTTAATTACTTTGGAGAGAAACCACCACCATATGACATTGACTGTTGATGGAGTGTCTGTCAGCAACTACACCAAGGGACAGTACAAGATACTCAACATAAATGAAAGGGTAGGTGGTGTTACACTGGTCCAATGGCATGTCATTAATTGGTAAGAGACAGTGTAGAGTTTGTGTTAACTCCTTCAAAGAGGAACCGTCACCACACGTAAACAGGATATCTTTCAGTAACTATATCAATGGACAGTTCAACTCAACAGTCAGCATAAATGAAAATTGGAGCATTTGACTGATTCAAATGCAGGTGAACGGTTGGGGTGGTGTGGAGTTGGTGTAGACGCTGTTGAGGGAGAACTAACACAACATGACATTGACAGTAAATGGAGTTCCCATCAGCAACCACGCCACCCCAGTATAAGATGAACGGAAATGTTCGGTGTACTCAAAAGCTCAAATTCTGAAGTGATGGTTGCTTTAGGGTAGGGTATAGGTGGTATTTACTAATTTAATGAGGAATCATGACTACATGACATTGTGGATCATCATTGCATCATGGCAACGCCCACTTTCGAACCCATCCAAGATTCCACTAGGGCGGACATGTGCACTGAGCTCCAAATAAATCGAGCAAAGCATTAGAGAGAGTAACTGCGCTAACACCTGAAGTTTTTGGCCAAATAAAACCAAAACAATAGAGGGCAGCAATCATGCAGCAACACCCACTTTCAAATCCATCCAACTTTGTACTAGGGTGGACATGTGTACCAAGTTCCGAATAATTCTGACAGAGCATTAGAGAGTTATTGCCCTATGGTACAAAGTTTCCAGTGACAGCGGCGGCTACACCCCAAAACCATAATATCTCCAGATGCTTAACACGTCACAGGGATGTATATTATTTTGGTCAGTGGATTTATGAGACACTCATGAACGATCCACTGCATTTCAAATTCAACTCACTATGTGACTAATGGAGTCTTCAATCATTAGCTTCATTCTTCACAGCTGTACATCGGAGGGACTGAGTTCAAAACCCGGAAGGAGCTTCTGACCGATGAGATGTTTGTTGGGTGCATCCAGAGACTACTGATGAGCAACAGTCTGGAGGAGAGCAGTCTGGCTACCGCCCTCGACTTCATCACTGAGGCTAAGAGGGGGGTCAAACCACAGCTCACTGTTGTGGGGGACATCACCTATGACTGCCGCGGCAAGTCCAGCACTCCTGTCACATTCCCGGAGAAAGAGTCATTCTTCCGCTTGTTACGATCCGAGAGAGCCTCAAACAGCTTCAGGTGAGTCCTTCCCATCATTTATGGTTTGGATAATCATACCTGATTGGGCGAGGGTGGGGGTAGAGTAATCAAATTCCAGCTTACTGTTGCAGAGAATATTACCAATAACTCCCAAGGCAGGTCTAGCACTCCTGTCACATTCCCAGAGAAAGAGTCTTTCTTTTGCTTGTTAAGAGCATCGAGTGCCTCAAACAGCTTTAGGTGAGGCTGTTTCAGCTGTAGGTTCCGTTAATCATATTCAATTTGGTGAGAGGAGTGTGGGGTTAGGGGTTAAAGCTCACTGTTGTGGGGGACATCACTTATGACTGCTGATGCAAGTCTATCTTGTTACGAGGAGAGCCTCTAGGTGAGTCCAGCAATCCCGCCACCTTCCTGGTGGAAGAGTCTTTCTCTCTTGTTACGATCATCGAGGGCCTCAAATAGCTTCAGGTGCCTTCTTTATTGTCATGGGTGGTCTTGTTATTCCAAATTTAATTGGGCGAGAGGGTGGGGGGGGGGGGAGGGATGGCAGAGTGATCAGACACGAGCTCACTATTGTGGGGACATCCCCTATGACTGCCAAGGCAATTCTACCACTCTTGTCACATTCCCAAAGGAAAAAGTTGCCCGTTACAATCAGAAAGAGCCTCACACAGTCATACTATCAAAGGTGATTTGGATGAGTTGGGGAAGTGAGGAGCTCATTGCCAGCAAGAGTTATTATGTTGCTTCCCACAATCAAGGAGGGCCTCCTACAACTTTTTTGTCGAGGTGATCTGGATTTAAAATAATCATATTCGAGTGGGGAGGACGGGGTCTATCTCCAACTTAGCCAGCTAGCAACAGTACGATCAGTGCTAAACACATTTAGGCAATTACATAGCCAATAATATGTAGTGTTATTATCAGTGACAATTTTTCTCCATTGTTTCATAATGCACGGGTATGAATATATGACAAGAACTGTCCGGGCAAATTTTGTAATGAGCACAAAGGACAACTGATAAACAGGATGACGGGATAGTGGAATTGGGTGAGAAGGGAAATCATCATATGCCCCTGTTTATTTTAGATGGAGGCCTGGAATGGGAACAGGAAATTTAAACTGTGTGAGTATTTGATAGCTTATGGCAGGTCATGTTGCTCAGTGTAGATGATGCAGCAGATAAGATGCATGGTCAAGGTTCAATCCTAGGCATAGGTGATGAGGAGACACTGCTGCCCTTGCTATGACCTGAGCACCACTGTCTATTATTCCAGACTCAATTTCTTTCAGTTTCGGTTTGTTAAAAGTTTTTCATCCTCCGTGATGGCATGAGTCAATTAGTTCTAGGAAATTGGATTTATACCACCGGTGACGCACCATACATTGTAGTGTATCAATCATTATTAAAGTGTTACACTAAACAGTCGAAGCTAATCCTGGCTGCTGGCATAAATTGCTCATCGGTCTCTCAATTGGTACACACATGCTAGTATTTTTGGAAATGCTAAGTGCTAATGTTTTTTTCTGTTGCAATTACATCTCATGTCCTCTGAATTGAGTTATAGCCGTGCCACTGGCCATAGATCAATTATGTGGAATTGGGAACCGATTAGAACTGTGTGTATGGATGGCTCAAAAAGGTTACGGGTGCTATACCAGAGATATACCAGAGATATAAAACTGCTATCCACAGCAATTGTGGCTGGCTAAAATCAGATACTATATCACACTTTCTTTACATTAAATGTACTCTGAGCGACATTAGAAGTATATTGCCATGGCAATTTCCATGAATTCACTTGAACATTATACTCACATTATCCGCATCATCTACATTGTCCACTAAGCTATGCAATACTGCTAACCCATTGTGTTGCCATGGGTTCCACACCCCCTCCCCATTGCTCTATAGTTACTTCACACTGCCTCCCTCCCATATATTGCTACTCTAAATGCCCCTACACCAATACATTATGACTCTTCACTTTGTACAAACAATTTAAATAATAACAGTTGCAAATATTTATTTTTAACCCGAACCCGAACACCACAGTGCGCTGACCCCACACTCCATCTCATTGTCCGGGACAACACAATGATTCAACCCAGGCTCTGTTTTGTGACTTGGGTAATAGCTGTCAGGTTACATTCTGTAATTGACAGGTGCTTTATGAGGGGGGAGTAAGTTGCCACAGCAGCAGGGGCCAGTGAGTCTATCCATCTGACTGAGAGGGATGGAAGAGAAGGTGGGGAGGGTGGGGGGGGTGCGGGGGAGGGGGGGGGGGGATCCTCTGACCCACAGGTTCAGTACAGGGGTGAATAACAGCGATGACTGATGCCTCTCGTTTGTTTGTCTTTGCAGGGTCCAGTTCCAGTTCCGGACCTTTGAGGAGGATTCATACATGGTTTATAATCGTTTGGTCCAGTCTGGAGGGGGCAGGATCATTGTTGGTCTACAGGACTCCTCTCTCGTTGTCATGATCAAGTACCAGACATTTCCTGTTGTGGTCCCTGCAGGTATGTTGTGAAGGGCCTATATCATAGATACAGAATTAGAATAAATATATCTAATTCGCAATTAATCTTACCCAATATTGGACCATGTACCCACTCATATGCCCTATTTATGTCCATTATACAGGAGTCAAGGTGAGCCACCCTACATCCACTTCATTTTGCTAGACAAGAGTGTCTATAGTTCACATACTTCTCAACCATCCCAATTTACTTAAAATCACATCTTCCATTCTCTATTCAGCTTTTAGCTAGTGCTGCACACATTCTGCAAAGCTAATCAGCATTTGTGCATTACTCCGTCTTTGTACAACAAGGATCCTCGTTGGGTTTTGTGTTTTGAGCCAATTTTGTTAGCTATCTTTCATAAGTCCAAACTCAAAAAGTTCATACCATCTTCTGTTCTGGGGTTATATGGAGGTTGGGTTTTACCTATGCATCTGGTTCACCATTCTCTGAAATAGTCTTCTTCTTATTATGGAGCCTGCTTGCTCTCTAAATATTAGGCTGACATTTTCTTTGTTGTGAATCCTCATTTTTTTCGTTGAAATGTAACTGCATGCTTTAAAAGAAATGACAAATATCCATAGATGGCAGCCGTCCCCAGACTAGCAAACTGCACACAAGTGGACCTCCCGTCCATTTCAATAGAGTGCTCATAGATAAATTGGTGCATCATTTAACTCCTGCCACTTGTCAAATTCATTACTCACAAGCCTGTACCCTATACAAGAGTAATGTAATTGGTTTCACAAAATTGGGTTATAGCCATGCCACTGGCCATAGATCAACTCTGTGAAATTGAGAATCGATTGCAACTGTGTGTTTGGATGGTTCTTCCAACCAAATGATTCAACCAGAAATAAAAAAGCATCTTTTAACTCTAAACTTGTGTACTCTGTTTGAATTTATTTTCTCCCCTGTTCAGGCAACAACCTCAATGATGGTCTGTGGCACCACATCCTGGTGGAAGTGACGTCCTCAGTCATTCGGGTATCCATAGATGGGGCTCTCACTATCGTCAACAGAGATCTCTCCTTCAGAGGGTCAGAGTTCTATTATTTCGGCGGAACAGGCAGTAAGTTTCCTTTCATATGTATGTAGCCTCATGAGCCATGTGTGTGATATGAAATGAATAGTGTAAGAAACACCCCCTTTGAAACCATTTTGAGTGCTCTTTCAGACCCTCGGATGCCCAATGAATATTATCAGTTCTACAAAATTAACCTCAATAACAGGGACTGAAATGTAAAATCTCATTGTTTAACTTACATTCATAAACACTTTTATTAGTTTTCGCAATCTGATTGGTTGAGCTAATTCCCGTCAGTTCATTTGAGACCAGTTTCGAATTGCCACGCTTTGGTTATTTCGAAGTCTACGATGACGTCATCATCGGTCTCAAATGCATCACAGCCCTCGGCACCTTCGTATTTATCCCCCAAGTAGATCATCCTGGAACAAATATGTAAAGATGGAGAGCACATATTGTATGATGCTCACATCTCAAAGCTACAACTCATCTTTTTCTTGCTTTATCTACATTAATTTGTTTGTTGGATCCCGGAGCAAGCCAATGAATATAGATGTTGAGTTCACACAGATGTGATGTTTTGTTCCTGCAAATTATTAATTTTCAACTAACTCAAAGATATCTCTATTCCTAAAATTCTAGTGAATTTTCAATTAAATCAGGTTCACCATTCCTGTGTGACAGAGGCTTTGAAAAAGTGAATTTTGCACTAATTTTGCATCGAGCAGGTCTTTATAATTCCCTGACTAAGTCGAAGGATTCGACATAGTCATGTCAGGTGAGTGTGTTTGTATGGGATGGATGTCTCATTTGTGGAGAAGTGGACTGAAACTCACCTTGATGGATGATGCTTTATGTTTGTGTTGTAAACAGGTGGTCAGTTTCAGGAAGAATATGGAAAATCGTGAAAAAGCTTGCAAAAAACAAATTTTGGCCTGCAAATAGGTATCAAGTCTTCCCTTTGTGAGGTCATATTGACAATGCATAATATGGGTGTTCCTCAGTTTCATTGTCTCATCAACTTAAAGTCAGTTAAGTTGCTTGATTCCTCTACTCATCAGAAGGAATCTTTAACATACCTGTTTCACCCTTTCATTGTCCTGTAAATTCCAGCGTTATCCGGGGAAGAGACATTCCATCTGCCAGGCTTCCGTGGCTGTATGAAGGACATCCACATTGATGACCAGAGACTTGACCTGGAACACTCATCATCAGACTCCATTCCTATAGTGGAGAGTGAGGGGGTCGAAGTGGGCTCATGTGCCTTGGAAGACTGGTGAGTTTGTTTGCACCAACAGGACTATAGGGCTGTATTCAACTTCCTACACCCACTGTTCGTGATCACTGGGAACAGTGCGAGCCAGTCTCAAACACAAATCAACAGTGCATTTACATGCCCAGAGTAACGCTAGAACTATGTACCGTATCACTCAATAACTCTGTTCATTCTCACGAGACACATTCCAAAAATCTAGTTGTTAGGTCATTCACTCCAGTCAGTATTTTATACTGGTCCTTCATGTTTTTTCGAATCATTCCGTTAGTTTTCATCGATAATTTAACATAAATTTGCATTCACGAAGCGGTTGTGTATCTTCCAAATACGTTGTCGATAATTCGTTTCACTCGATGTTGCGCTGTTGTTCCCACTGTGCCTCCTGCCGAGGCGGTGTGAGATTTGTGTTCGGGGGGAGTTCACGAACGCACTCCCTCTTGTTCAAGACGTATGTTCCCAATGTTCGCGAACAGTGGGTGTAGGGAGTCGAATACAGCCTAGGTGACACTAAGGTATAACAGGAAGGCAGTCTCGACTGGTCAGTAATTCAACATAGTGAAGAAGTTGTACTTAGTGATCGCGAAGCTGGAAGTTTTCTATCATACCCATCCATGCCCAGAGTATAATCGAGTGGGTGCAACCAAATTTGAGTCTCCCTGTATAACCCATGTTAGCCTAGGCAATTAATGTTGAACTGTATGTGATTATAATTTTAACAAGGAACATGAAATCCATCATAAATGAGTTTAAAGAAAACAGCAATTCAGCATACGCATACATTTTTCAGAATTGTTTATAGCAATGGAAGGTATCCTCTAGTGCCTCGATCCCTGGTGAAGAGCTATATTCTCATCCGATCCTTCAACATATGATCAGTTGGGTTGCCAAATTCGGGGAATTTCACTCTGGTATTTCAAATATGACCTCCTGACATGTTACATATATATATTTATTCAGATGTTTTGTCATTATTCAACTATGAAGTGACCAAAATAGAGGGGGTGCTCCAACAACTAGAAACTAATAATTTTTGCACAATACTGTATGTCAGCTATATTCAGTTATTTCATTGCCAAGATACATGTGATGTCCACACTTCAAAAAGGCACTCCACTAGTGTGCAGTATGTCAGGAACTGGCTAGACACCAGTGCACTGGCTACCCCACTGCCCCAGGCCAGATGGAGGGAGTGGGTAACCGATGTTGTCACACTTTAGATAAGACGCTTCATCTCCATTGCTCTGTTCAGGCTGTTCCATCCAGGCATTTGTGGGGACCGTTGAGGAACTGGAGTACAAACTACACCAATGTCCACTACAAAGTACTTTTTGTTTTTTTTGTCGATAGTCAGAGATTGATCGGAGTAATTTATTTGATTGCTGTAGAGCAGAACCTGAGTACAATCTACACCCATTCACACTTCTGAGATTGTCTTAGCGTGCATTCGGCTGTTCACCAGGTTCATGATAATATGATAATTGTAGAGCAGGAACAAAGCATTATATAAGCACTAGATTTTTATCATTATTATTATACTTGAACACATAGTATTATGGACCTCAGAATAATAATGTCTATTCCATTTCGCTATCTGCCTAGGTGTTCACCCAATCCCTGTGAGCATGGTGGACGCTGTATACCGGAGTGGGAAACCTTCAGGTGTCTATGTCAAGGTGGATATACAGGGTCAACATGCCACTCATGTAAGTCCCTCTATTGGCCAGCTCACACTGTATCAATAACAATGATGTTTTGAGAATGTGACAAATTGGAATGAGCGGGCACACTCTTGTATGTCTGTCTGAAGGCCATGTCATATCATAGTGATAATGATAATACAAATTGGAAGAACGAGCACATTCATGTAAGTATGTCTAAAGGCTGGTTCACACTATAGTGATAAACCCCGAGTCACATTATAGTGATGATATTAAACAGTGGGAGGGAGAACTCGAGGTGTTCATGTCAGGGTGGCTGCACTGGGTCAACACGTCACTCATGTAAGTCTCTCTGAAGGCCGAGTCACATTATAGTGATGATATTACACAGTGGGAGGGAGACCTCCAGATGTTCATGTCAGAGTGGCTGCACTGGGTCAACACGCCACTCATGTAAGTCTCTCTGAAGGCAAAATCACATTATAGTGATGATATTACACAGAGGGAGGGAGACCTCCAGGTGTCATGTCTGAAACTAGCTCACACTGTAGCGATAGCGATAATGTTAAAAATAGGTGACACACTGTACCAATAAACTCACACAAGCTCGTTTCTGGCCAATTACACCGTGACATCATGTGTAAACATCTCCTGATTGGTCTACAGTTCTTATCGCTCAGTTTATTGGATAGAAAATCACTCACTGTTGAATCACACTTCATCGTTAGATTTTTTGTGTGACCCGAGAGATCATAAATGTAGAATGCCTATCTTTAGCATTGGAGTGTGAAGGGCACTATGAGGCCATATGGGTCCTGTCGTGTGACCAAGCACACATTGGGAATATTTATGACTTTGGCTAGAAGGTGTGTGTTACCCAGAGGATTGTGGCAGTCAGTCATCAAATATCAGTACCTTGGAATAATAGTACACGGATAATGGATGTCCAACAGTAGAGTACTTTGAATATCTCATAAGATTTCAGAACCATGGAATAGTACACTGATAATGATTGTTCAATAGTCTAGTAGTCAGAATATTTGAGAGATTGAAAGTTGAATAAAAGAAGTTTATTCTCCAAAAAGAGTTATGTAATGAATTCAACATTACCTCTAATCATTAGAAAGAATACCAATTAGGTTTTTTTAATGGGAGGTGGTGACAGACATGTAACCATATCTTCCACATTGTGCAGGCCAGGAAGTAGGCCCATTGCAGAAACACCTCATAAGCTGAAAGCTTACACAGGTCATACTCTGTGAGACATCCAGAAAAAATGAAAATATTTAGCTCTACCACATTCTGCATTGTGGCAGCTGCAACATAAAGATATTTATTTTCTATATTTCTGAAGACTACAATGTCCCCTCTCCAGATTAGAATTAGGTATTAAATGTTGTATGGAATACTGTATAAAAACACTGTCTTTCTCAGTATTACTTGTGATGTTATTCTTGCAGCTCGTAGAGCACAGTCTTGTGCGGAGAGCGGAGGCTCTGGTGCCTATATCATTGACCCAGATGGTAGCGGATCCATGGAAGAGGTGACAGTCGATTGCGAGATTGACGGTAAGGATCTGGGAATCTAGGCTAACTACTCCCAACTAATTATGTCCATAGCTCTTTACCTAGACAGCTCACATAGTTTGCTATCTCTGTTTGCGCACAAGTGTCGACTGCACATGGCACATATGTTGATGGTGCATTGCAGGGCATAATATTCACCCTCCCGACAGCAAGAGGTCACCAGTTTGATGCCTGACTGATGACTATCAGACAAGTTTACGGGATACTTGGTTCTTGGTTCTTGGTGGTTATACTCTCAAATACTCCACGTGGGAGTTTAACAAAGAGGTATGACTACTAGTAGCCAAGGACCTGTAAACCTCGTGTATTGAGGCTCCTGTCTAT
>JAUOBX010273288.1:0-11360 GCA_032360705.1 Eupentacta quinquesemita
AAAAAGGGTGATATTGCCTCCCGTCGGCGTGTCGACTGTACAAACTCAATGACAAATTGAAGTGAGGGGGCTCCACCAGAATCAATTGGCCGTGATCCCTACCCATGCTCCTTTGGGCTCAAATGTATAATAGGTGGCGGATCTCCATTCCTAACCCCTGACCCTAACCTACCCCTGACCCCACCCTAAACCTGAGAAAAAGTATTCCCTGAGTGGATTTGGGGAATGAAAAAAGAATGAATATATTTAAATTGTTGGCTGAAGCTTGACAGTGTGTCAGCAGGAAGAATCCGCCACCTATTATTCACTCAAGCCCTCCTTTGCGGCGGCGGCTATTGGGAAAAGGGTCTATGGGTCAATGGGGCGAAGACTGGGCTTGGCCTAATGCCGAGGGTATCGATACTCGATAGGCTACGTTAACATTAGGCTAGGCCTAGGCCTAGGCTAGGCTACGTTCGGTACGTATGGAAGGAAGTGAAGTCGTTCGGACTTACGAATCAATGTTGAACGATTTCTTCATTTTCATTTTACTCCGATTAATGCAGCTCCGCTACTTTTTTGTGTAGAATATAGGAGCCGGAATGTCTGGAGCTAATGCACGTAGGCTATGTCTGGTTTAGAAGAGTAATTTGGCTCAAAAATAGCATAACAAGGCGGTGTCTTCGAGTTCGAGACCACCAGTAATTTTGTGCAGGATAGGCCTAGGGTTGCCAAATGCAATTGACTAAAGTCCCACATTTGTCAGAACTTTCCAAAACCTCTCATTTACCCGGCAATATAAGCCAGCTGACGTTCGCATTCGATAGCACAATATCCTATAAAATCGGTAACTCAATAACTACAACTATAACTTACAAGGATGAGTAAGAATGGGGGTAGCCTCACCGTAGCGAACAGGATCCAGCCTGTTTACAGGACGAAAATGACGCACTCACACGACTCATGAGTTGGTAACCCTCGTTCGCTGGATAAGTGATTTTATTTCAATACAGATTGTAGACATTGTCACATTGCAGGTCTATATTTGTTTTTTTCAATGTTCCAAATTACTGTTCCCGCCCAATCTACTCGAAATATCTCTGATGAACTAAGCTATAGCTTAGCTCCGGAGTCACTGAAATGTATGGTTGAGTCATCATTTCAACAAAATTGCTTCCGATAATCCAGTCCGTTACTCGACAGTCGACATGACTCTGGCTTATCAGTGTTACAGAAATAAATATGCATGTGAGAAATATTTAAAGGTCAAGTGTTTATAATATTAACTAGACAACCGCCGGCGGCCCGGCGGCGGGTAAGCCGCCAACTTGTAATATCCCCACCTTAGAGCAATCAGTGAGAGACCAATTATGCAAATTTGACATTTGTTGACCTTGAAATGACCTTCATGTCTTCTGGAACCAAGTGAAGGCCGAATCTATCGAGTTTGGTTCGAATCCAACAAAGTTAGGAAAACCGCTTAAATTACGCAAATTGGACATCCGATGACCTTGAAATGACCTTCATGATGTTCAGGACCAACCATAGTCTACATCCACCAATTTTCTTTCAAAACCGAGACAGTTGGGAAAACCGCATAAATTACGCAAATTTGACCTCTGGTGACCTTGAAATTACTGCCATGTTTTTCGGGACCGAATGAAGTCCACATCCACCAAGTTTCATGTGAATCCAACCAAGTTGCAAAAATTACGCAAATTTGACCTCTGGTGACCTTGAAATTACTGCCACCAAGTTTCGTGTAAATCGGGAAAACTTCGAAGATAAACCCATTATATCCCCGAAGTGGGGATATAATTAGTCATCTGATTACCTTGTTTACAAGTAGTCTCTAACTATTGACACTAGATAATAATGCAAAATGACGAATAGTCATATCAGGCTTCGGTTTTCAGCGGTGAGATTTGGGAATAATGACAAAACAAGTCTTTTCACTGCAGTGCGAGAACCATTGTTAAAGAAAGTCATAACGCTATACCGTACCTTGACTGTGGAACATTTCTGGTCATTCTGTCGCAAGGAATAATGAGTAAAGAAGTCATTATGCGGCATGGGGGCTGCCGAACAACGAGTCAATGACTAATTTTGCGGATTTTGAAGGCTGATTCATGATCAGTTACAACGTAGTTCGTCGTTATACGAAGGGCTTTCCATGCCGCATAATTCGTTATCATATATTGAGCGGAGAATTGAAGACTACAGCGAAATAAGTAACGGATTATTGTCTGTTTTTGCGTTCCATATTCTGCGGAAGGCGTTCCATGTTCTGCAATATGATGTCGTTGGAAAATTGGGATGAACTCCCGTACATCCTGTGTTATTTAGGACAGGATAATTTAGTACTGTGCTCAAATGTTGGTTCTATACTATACTACTGAACTATACTAAGACTTACCGTGACACCCTCTCAAACATCATGGATTCAATGTTTTCTGTTGAGTAATTTTCTTGTGTCTCCGTCATCCACTGCTCCCTTGCAGTGAGGCTACTCAGCTAGATATAGACTAGACTTCGCTATGTAGATAAAAACATTCAGTTTGGCTTCACTCGTTAGTAGTAAGCACCGCTGTGTTCGTTCGTACGGAAATAACAGCCCCCTGGCATGAATGCGTGCATATGACAACTCATCGATCGTCCGCTCACATAACGATGTATTCGATCGAGCACGTTCAGGAGTCATCGAATAACCGAAAGTCCAAACAACATAACGGCCGCCAGACACGAATGATGTGCATATAAAAACCCAACGATCGTTCTATCACGTAATGTTTTATCGGCCCATGAATCTGCCAAGTACGTTCAAGGGTCATGGAAGGTCTAAAGTGTAAACAGCTGGGAGAGACACGTATGGTAACTACGCCCTTAGTCAGACGGATTTTACGGATGTCGACATGCTGTCAGTATTCTCGACTTCATGCACGGCGCCACTGATTGATAACCATTGTAGTACTACAACCACGTGTGTCGGGTATGAAGAAGTCAGATATGTGCACTAGATCGTGCGGGTTTGAAAACTTACCGATGATCGGGGGTAGTGACGTGACTGTGCAGAGCTTTGAGATGTGGTTTCACAAATAAAGGCGCTATGAAAGAAAATCGTTACTACTATTCACTTAGTAATGAGAGCAGGGGCGACTGACATAGCAGCTTTATCTGAGAGGAAAGGGTGGATCCTGACAAGACGAACACTCATCATGGTAGTGGGAGGAACACTCTTAATAAGGGGTATTGTTAATTTATTATTGGTTCTTGGTAGAATTAGATGGATTACAGCAACCCGTATATAGGTCCGTAAAGTCCCTGGTATATGTCAACGACACACGTGTGTTGAATTCCCTCGAATATATGGACGTCGCCATCTCTTTGTTGCGCTCTACGAACTGCCCCCTGGAAACAAAATGAGCTCACCTCATCACTCTTTTTCAGTGAATGTTACTTCCTCCTGGAAATTTCGAAAGTTGGATCTCCCTAACTCCGACTAACTGGGGATTATAATGTTGATGTTGAATGCTGATGTTGTTAACGTGACGCTAATGAGAATAACAACTTATCAGACACTTATAAAGTTTTCAGCAACATGTCGGTGAGCGCACTCATACCTGCAACTACACCCTAAATGTCCTCATCTCGATAGAGGATGATGAGCTTGTGAGCTGTCCTTAACATCTGCCGTTCTGGACGGTCCACCACGCAAGCAATGACTCATGGAGTCCATAACTTTAACATTGATTACATGTATACTGACATACACTCCTCTCTTTCACCCATGCATCTGGCTATGTACCTTAATCCCGTGATCAGTGAATTTTACAACACCCTGGCTGGAGACCTTGACAGCTATATGCCCCATTACTCCACAGAACGGTTATTTATTCGTCCTCACGAACCAGGGTATTTTGAAACCCTGCGCGCGGCTTCGTTGTCGTTTCTGTGAATCACCCATGGTTACAACTCGATCTTTGGAATCCCCGTTAGTCAACATCATGGAACTCGCCCTTGACCATCTTCTTCCTACTAATACTAACCGTCCTTTTCACAGTAATCCTCCAAGTTCAGAACAATGTTTGATTTGCTCTTGATAGACGTAACGGAGTCATCCTAGTGCTACTCATTTCCAATGATGCTTCCGATACCTAGAACATACACCGCTGATTGATCGTCTTTGGAGTATCTAGTTATGTGCACAACCTTCGTGAGGCTGGAATGACAGAGAACATCCGCCAATTCCTGAATCAGGAGATAACCACCATGCTGGTCCATGCTTTTGTTACATCTGAGCTGGACGCTCGTAACTCACTATTGTTTGGTCTTACAACCTAACTAATAAGATTCAGCGTGTGCAATGCATCGTTCTGCGTCTTAATATCCGCGTTTCACGTCATTAGCATATCCCTCCACTGCTCTTCCGGTTCCAGTGGCTCCCAATAAGGCAGAAAATTGCTTTTGAAATCATTCTTCTCAAAGGTAAATAATTACCTGTTGTTGTTTTTCCTCGATATTTATGGACAACTATTACAGAGGTTCAGCTTGTAGTCAAATTGCACTATCTTTCATGAAGTTGTGAATGAGGAAAATAATGAAGAATATGTTTTTTTATAAGATATTCCACCATTTACCAGCATCGCCAACTGGATATATCTGTAGGCTTTACTTAGCACACGTTGCCGTTGCAGAGAAACATTCAATTAACCATGCTTGGGTTAGCGGATAAATAAAATGCAGGACATGTTACTACTTCTGGTTGCTGGAAGACTTAGCACACCGGGAAAATACCTAGTTAGTCAAGATCAATGGAAATCTGTTGAAGACTACTCAACCATTACGTGTACGTTCTCGGTGAATTCAAGATCGCGAACACCCGGAATAATCTCCATTATTCCGGGTGTCACCTGATTAGACTATAGCCGAGACGAGTGGCTCAATTAATCAACCGACTCCCGAACTGCCGAAGGCGATAAAGTTTATGTACCGATGATTGCTGCCATCTGTGTTTTGGTTGCGATACGGAAACCTCCATCGCGCTGCGTAGCATACACGTGCGAAGACCCTGTCCCTACTCAAATTGTGTTTATGGCTTCGACCTTGATAGTAACCAATGTTGATCACCTAATGGTTGTTGAGCTGTCAGTCATGCCATTGGAATCAGCAGGGAACGGAGCAGCTCCGAAGACAAAAATGACCGGGACCGTACACGTAATGACACACGCGGATACACGTGTAGGGAAGTTAGGGAACATTTAGATCACATAAACTAGATCATGAGGATTTCTGGAATTTTGGTTTGGCTTTTGATCATTCATACTTACTTATGTCTTGCTTGCTTGTTCACTCTCTCTAAACTTCTGAATGTCACAAACTCATTCAGTCATTCTTGGAGGTCCCGGTTCAAATGGCCGCCTCCGCCAACTTGGAGAACCAATGAAGTTGCATTTCCCAAACCAGATAACCAAACATGATTAATGGAGTGTCAATTCCTACGTTTCCTGACATCAGGAACATGATGGAAAGGAGTATTCCGAGATTCGAAGTCATCTTGACCTTCAAATCGATCGATCGAATAACACTACATATGTTTCAAAACTATTTCCGATCCCCACATCCAAGATGGCCGCCGACGCAATCTAATTGTTTGAATATGTCCTATTTCTTCGAACGAATGGTCACAAACGGCAAATCATAGGTTCTGTTATTGTAGAAAAAACAAGATGAATTAAGAATTGGATATTACGGTCATTCTAACCACCGAACTCCACATGGCTACCACCATCGTCATTGAAAAGCATAATAGTCATACTGTATGAGTCTCTATAACTGGATATGCCAGAAGGGCAAACAAGGCAGACAATTCCACCAATATCAGAAACGGGACAAAATCGTTGTTTCAGTTGTATTTTCATCGCTAATTCTCGATAACCAAATAAACCCCAAATCATTGCCTCCGGTTGTTTAAGTTATCAACCGAGGTCATGTCCTACTGTCAAGCAACCGGAGGCTTGACATCTGCCATGGCCAGCCGGAGGCGAACCTCAGGCCGCTACCACCAAGCCACTGATTACGAGTCCAAGGTGAAAAAAGACCAAAGTAGTACCAAATTACAAGTTCTCATTCAATACCTGAACCGACATTAACCGAAGGACCCGATTTTGCTCTTGTTACTCGACAAACAAAGCCCCAACAGGTTAGCCTCTCAAATGAGTGCTCCATGTGCTACATGTTTTACTTGTTTTCCTGATGCTAACTATTCTTACCCGTTTATATGTATGTTTCATGTGTTTTTGTTCGAGCTCCTGTTTTTCATCCAATTTCCATTGTTTGTTTTATCCAATGGTTGAATAAATATCTTTCGGAATGAAATATCTAACTATCGAGAGCATAGCATAGTGTATGTAAATGATTGTTTTCACTGGAGTGTTGGCCAGTATTCGTTCAAGGTTCAATGTTCAAAGTGAATGCGAACAATCATGAATGGGAATGGGGGTGTTGTTTGGTAATGTAGGGCTGAGGGTGGGTGATATTGTTCACATACCAAGTTCCTATGGCACTTATGCCATGGAATGTGGGTGACTGCTGGAGAGAAACAAGGTTTTATTTATTTAGTAGTGTATCTGGTATAAATATCGGGCTAATGTAATGTGAATAACATACCAAGTTCCTATGGTATATACTTGATATAACTATGGGCTATGGTGACTAGGTTAGCGTGATGACTGGCTGATTTGTTTCCGAAAGAGGACACTAGCCCTCCCACCACTCCCCTAAAACGTTCAAGAGGTTAAACAAGGTATAAATGTTGAATGAGGTCAGAGTGGATCATGCAATTAACATATAGACAAACAAAACTAAGTATTGTGCTAACTGCTCTGCTCACATGGCAATGTCAAATTTGTCTAGATTGTAGTGTTCAGGCTGCTCGGACTTTTCACAAAAGTTTATAACTGCAGATATCTTTTGATGGGAATATCGTAGTGGGTGGTGTAACTGACTTCGTGGTTTGTCTCACCAATACAAATCTGGACATGGTCAAAAGGTCAAATAAGTTCAAATGAGGTTAGAGTATGGCACTAGATGCAGTTTACACTTTCGAACAAAATTTTCCATTATATCATCCCCTAAGATGTTACCTTGGCCGAGAGATCAAAGTTTCATCCTCGAATGACCTTGAATGACTTTGGTCATACACAGAAAATAATTACATTCATCCTCTGTATATGTGAAGCCCATACACCTAATTCAAGCTTATTTCATGTTGTCGTTCATGAGATATCAGATCGACAAGCTCTTCAGTTATTGTCCTCTCGAGACCTCAGATGACTTTGACCTAACCCCAGAAACGATAGGGATTGTCATCACCTTAGGTGGAACCAATACACACAATTTGACTCTGATACATGCGTTCTTTAGATATCGAATGGAGACCGTTTCTCCCCACACACACATACACACAAACATACGTCCATGCAAGACTGCATAGATTCCTTCTGCCTTTGGCGAGGAATAACAAATCATTCAAATCCTACTAATTCCCAAGCCAACTGTCACAGTACCAGATGTACTGCATAGAAATACAAATTTGTGTGTCAGTCATTAGATAAATGTATACAACTATAACATGCCTTATAACATTACCTTATCAGAAACGAATGAATCTAGTCAGCGGGAGTTGTCGCGTGAATCTCCGATTAGTCACGTGCGGTTTCAGCTCCGATACGAGCCTGCCCAGTCTGTTGTAGATGTAGGACAATGTCATCATTGACTCATTAGGTTTGTTACAAGAGGTATCGTCCAGATAGAAACATTATATGTTGTCATGAATCAGATGAAACGATGCACAGCAAACAAAATGTGATATCAAGTCTATATTACGAAGATGACTGTAACAAATGGAAAAGTTCTTTTGATTAGGCAACCAATTCACCCGGATTGCAATTATTTGTTGGTAAACAGCACAGAGACACACTGGATTGCGTCAATCAATAACAGTTTTTCTCGGTTGGCAATGGTTAAGAATTAACTGCAATACGAAGATTATTCCACCATCTTATAAAAATTATCCTTCTCAACTAACTTTAGCCTTTCCAGGGTTCATACAGTATGTGGACATTTAGCAGACTATATCTGTTCATCTATCTATTTATCGGACCATCGTTTTCTGGAAAGCTTTGTGTAAATGAAATGTGAAATGCTTGTACGATCCACGGGAAGAATGCAGTGTAACAACAGAAAACTCTCATGCCCCTCAGCCCCAGATTAATAAACAACACCACCCTCACCCCCATTTCCATTCACCAAGTTAGGGTAAAACAATGGAGTGTTTTCGTGGATAGCAGCCGCAGCTACGCACTCACAACAACAATAATCCTGGACATCACTTGGTGCTTATTTCGCAGGGAATTACCCATTTGTGGTAGTCAAATCAGTTTCTTCTATTCATGTCACTCTGCCCCGTCCCCCAAGTTTGTTTCTTACTTTCGAATAAGTCAAGTGGAAAGGACCAAACAGGTGATGATGTAATTTTAGCCAGTGCGCTAGAAACTTATATATTATTCGGTAGTGTTGGTGTAACCTACACTTATACAGACAAATAGTAATTCATTATTGTATCACAGCCTATGTTATATACAATTGGTACCATAATCTGACCATCACCCATACTCCACTGATATTGGCATAACCATGAATAGGCTCCAATGAGTTACTAGAACCAATATTCATCACACAACAGACATCTATCGAGGATGTCTGGCTTGTACTAAAACCTGCCTCCGGTTCCGATTGGTCATCCACAATGTTATCCAGTACAGTACGGTAGTGTACGTTAAGATCCTCCTACCTGCCTGGGCACACAGAGTTGATATAGAAAATATAAGAGAAGATGACTCGCCCTGCTTCACCGCGATCCGCTCTTGTTGTCTCAATCACCTCGTCGCGTGCCCAAATCAAATCTCAGCTTCATTATAAAGAATCCTATGGCGAATGAACACTATTCCATGCGCCGTATGACATTTTGATGAAGTTGTATAATACCTGTTCCCTCTCATGCCTGATAACGTTTCTTTTATAGCTTCGATCCAATCGTTTCAATGCAGTTCGTAGTCTCTTGTGACCACACGGTGGTTTATAGCTTCGTTTTATAATGGAGATATCAGGGATTGAATCTGGCTTCGGAGAGCAGACTACAAGCGATTTGGAAATTCAGTTATTATTATCACGGACCTGACGGAGCAGCGTTGGAAGAGCGAAAGACGTTGACAGTGAGTTTGATGCAATAACTGTACGGAGACCTCTAGATCATCTCCTGTATAGTTGTAGGAGTACACACGGCTTAGAATGGGTAGACTGAGCGGGAAATCATTCAGGGCCGAATCGAAGGGTTCGGCCTAGGAGCGTTATACGAGCTCAATCGATAACTTGTTCACCCTTACGCAATCCCATGTGAGCCTACACAGCCTGGTTTAGTAGTTAGACTAGCAATTCCCGGGTGGATCGTGTTGGTTTCTTCTCAAGGCATAACAAATCAAACTGGCTTGTCATGTAACCCGGTAATCGCAAGAGTCCGGTTGGACACGACCTCTAGCTTGCCAGTTGGTTCTGGCTGCTATTGCGTCCCATCTGTCTCAGCAGATATACCCACTAGCTGGCGTAAATACCGGGGAAAGAAACTCCTATATAAGTCGCACTGGCGATAAATTTGTTTAATTGCCTCTTCACACAATCAAAAGACACAGATAAAAACTGTTCAAATGGAGAACAAACGTAGGAATGAACATGTAACATTTCATCCTGTTGAACTTCAACAAATATAATCCAAATCATGAGGTCAAGAAAACAGCCTCTTTTCAACCAGTTCACACTTTGAGTAACCAGTCGACATCCACCATATTGCTGATATGATCGAGCCATATTTCGCAGTGATTCATTTCCACACACCCGTCACGGTCCTCCGACCAGCAATCCTCCCAATGCACCAACTCAATACCTCTGTTTCCAACGAATCGCTGTAACATCTCCTTAAGGACTACTAATTGCAATGTTTCTCTCAATCCACTGAGTAATCAGTCGTCCAGAGACATACCCTTGCTTTTAGCGAAAAGTGTGGTTTCCTGTGTCTGTCGGTTTTCGACGGTAAATTTCCCATCGGCGAAAACAAAATTCTGCGTGAAAATTGACATGGCTTCGACCGTGTTAAAAACAATGTGGTACCAGGTATAGGTAAACAAGTTTCGAGAGGCAGGCGTGTAAAATTGTATTATTTATCAGGATACTTACAGTAACTTTTGAAAATGTGTGATTATAACGTTCAAGTCATCAACAAGTTATCTCCTAATCAGCTATCGTAACGCTGAAAAGTATGTATTTGTTTTTTCTGCAAAACAATTGAGTCAATGACATACTCCTGTATTTGAATTCATCACTAACAGTATGAAAGAACAAACTTTTATTGATAACCAGATTTTCCAACACGTATATTTCGTTTCGCCAGATTATATAATAACAAGGCGGCGGATTTTTAGGAACAAGCAACTACGCGTGTACCTTTCATGATGAGAACCCCGCACCGTTCGGACGGAGGGCGCATCTATAAAATTCAGTAAACTGTCACTCATCTCTGAGCCAACTGCGGCAATGACAGATAAACTGCAGAGAAAAGAATAATATGCGCATCAGACATTAGAGGGAATTGTTCAGACAACAAAGTATGTCATGGCGGGAGATAATAATGGAAACGAACATCTCATCAGAGACAAATGAATCTAATCAAGACGTAATCATCTGCAAATCAAGGATGATTGGACAACTTAATACTGTTGTACCCCCTCGGGCACATCCTAACCGCGTTTGTATTTGACATTGTTTCTGTGAACTATCCACAGAGCCTATCTCTTACTAGTGATGATCACTTGATAATACAGTAGTGATAAAGCTATAGATGCCCATCAGCTGAAGCATCGACTGTGAATGGAGTGAGCAGCTTGATTTCGTGTGGACAGGTGAACAGAGCATCGTTGAATTTTTGGACAACTTCAGCAATGTGGCTACTAGAAGCGAGTTTGGGGAAACTAAGTCATGGAATGGATTTACTGTAATGAGAAAAATTCGAATGTAGCCTTTCGACCTCGTTCTAACATCAGGAAATAAATATAACACGAAGATGCCATATCCGACATAATACGATTAGTCAGTGGATAGGTGGGGTTTTGAGGATTTCATAGTCCAATCGGCATGTTTCACATCATTAATACCGAATATAGTTGTAAAATTATAACACTCAGCTTAGCACTTCATCAGTAATAATTGAACTATTGAAATATAAAGTAATACAGGGTCATCTGGCTGTTAGTAACTATCAACAATAAGGGGCT
>JAUOBX010273399.1:0-11359 GCA_032360705.1 Eupentacta quinquesemita
CAACCCCCAACCCCCCCCCCCTTATATAGTTTCAATCTACCGCTATGCCCGTGGTGTCCAATTGCCTATTGGATCTCCCTGTGGACCTCTCCGTTCGACACATGGGTGTATGAGATGCCAAAGATCTTTCTGTAGCATTCATTCCCATGGTCGTAATTGTTCATGAAGCTTTGCTGTCAGTGCCTAGTATTCTCTTGAGCGCGTTGGACATTGCCACATGCCCATAAATCTGTTCGTTCCTCATTGAAGTCAGATATATGTCTTCATCATGTTTCTTAGCGGTCCTACATACGTATCTCCTGATTTGAGAGGCTGTCGGAGTTCGAAACACCACTACCTCTTCTGATACACACAATTTTCGATGCTTGGATCACATTTTGCAGCACAGCTGTAAGAGTCCATGACTAACGTGTATACAGACTGTCTGACAGGAGGATCGACCAATCAACTCACAGGAGGTGTTGACTGTACGTAGCCTGTGGAACTTGAACAATGACAGAAGAGCTTCAGATAAGAATGTGACCATGACATTGAGATGCTACAGGAAAATTATAGGCATCTCATACACGGAACATGTGTCGAACGAAGGGGTCTGCAGGCTGACAGGAGGATCCAACAGGCAATTGAACACCATGAAGACCTCAACATCGTCAAGAAACGGAAGCTAAAGAGGTATGGCCATGTACATAAATCAACAGGCCTGGTCAATGCACACTTTGTGGAACCATAAAGGGATCTCGCAGACATGGAAGACAGAGAGAGAGAGATGGGAATACAACATTAGGGAATGGACCGGCTTGACATTTGCAGAATCCCAGAGAAGGTGGAGGACAGGTTCGAATGAAGAAATGTAGTGGCTGAATCTTAGATGGCGCCCCAACGACCGCGACATCAGTCACGGGATAGGAGAGGTACGTGGGGATCCTGATCACAGGAAACAGTTACGCTCTATATGACAATCCCGGAGAGTAAGATGCAGCCATTGTAGCTGCGGATTATACTCATTTCACTCACAGGTGCCTAAGAGCGCCCGGGTGTGATGGGCGATAGTCCTGCCCAATTAGAATGTCCAGTCGGCCTGGATTCGAACTCACAACCTTCCGAATACCAGAACTGGATCAATGTTTCCGGGTTCAATGTTCCCAGGATTCGAGGGTCTGGAGGCTCGATGTTATTCTAATGATCCATGAATTAACGAGGTTCGATTTTCCCAGGATTCGACGTTCCCGGGTGCGATGTTCCCAGGGTTCGATGTCCTCCGTTTTCGAATTCTCTTCGGTTCCATACGCTGCGAAATCCATGACGGTCGACTCTCGAAGATACGTGCGTGAGGCCCTCCGCGCCTGCCGTCCCTCTCTCGAGTGCCTGTCGGGATGATAATCGGGTGGCTTACGTGTGAACGAACCGACCGATAGGACTCGCTCATCCATTTCAAATGGTGAGGGAACATGGAACCCTGGGAACATCAAAGTCGGGGAACATAATATCTCGTAATAATCACCATCCATTGGAATAACGCGAAAACGGGGAACATCAAAACTAGCCTGGGCAAAATGGAAACATGGGTTAGACCCCCGAATACCAGTCCCAAGCAATATACCGACTCATATAATTTATTCTCCATTGGGATCATCACGCTGAAACGATAAAAGCGCGAGTTGGCGTCAATCTGAAATCATCAAACTGGAAAATTTTGGAAACCTTACTTCCCGGATTTTGAGTAGCTGATTGCAAATGTTCAAAGAGTGGCTTGAAGAAAGATGGTGATTCTCCTCAAAATATGGACTTATGACCTCACAGAATCTGGGTAGTCCTTTTGTTTACGTGACCTATACTAACACCCAGTGATTTATATTGGCCAGTATCGAATCGGTTATATCGTCACTGTGATAAGTCAGTGTGAAATTCGTTCCAATGTAGTGTGGGATGATTGTTTCGCAAACAAACCTGTCCATTACTCATGCGCGTGATGCGAGTTAATTTTGCCTCCTGAATTAATATAATGACCATGCATGCGGGACAAGAGAATACTCGTCTACAATATTTTCAACTATTACAATTTACACAAATCGTGGCACTGCAAGATGAGTCTCGTTACACATTGGAATCAATTTTGCGCTGATGTCAGGCAAACGGCAGCGTACAATATTCGACGGGGGATTCGAGAGGCTGCGTCCTCTGCTTTTTAACACTGTTGTAGTGGAGACCGGTCTCGGTCTCGGATTTTCCCCAAATTGCCGGTCTCACCGAGACTGCCATAACTACAGTGTTGAGGCTAAAATTTCAGGACGGTCTCGGCTCCTCCGGTCTCGACTACATCCCTGCTTTTCAATGAAAGATTGAGACGTCTCGGTCTGCCTTCGAGGGAGCTGGGGCACATTCAGTGTTCATTCAGGTTTTTGAAATTGTCAATGGACATGATGGCTTGTCCTCCGATTATAGTTCTTTGGTGAGTTTTCCAATCGATAGGGGTCATCGCATCAAACGTTGTGCTGAACGCAGCAGGTTGAAAACTCGAGAAAAAAACATTCTCTCGGAATTCTTCAGACATTGGGTTCTTCTTAGTTCTCGAGTTGTTGTGATTCCGAAAGTTTTGTTTGAAGCAGTGATAATGATATTATCATTCCAGTCATTTCGTTGAATCGAAATATGGAAATCAAAACAAATTACAACATATAAAACATATGATGCACTGTTTCTGGAATACCTGAATACCTACTGGGCCTCAATGTTCAAACTTGCGAGGTAACATAATTGCGATCACATCGTTTATTCACATAAAATGAAAAAAGAGTACATTTTTACCTCCCGTCAACAATAAACTGAGATGCGGATGTACTTTTCCTCCCTCCCACCAACTATGAGCACAGGTAACAGTCGGGTGGACACGTGTTGATGCTCGTACATAGTCGTACGAGACGAACGAAGGAGCAATGTAATGTACATAGGGATAAACCTACTAGAATTCACTTGACCTGGCACTAAACCCTAGCATAACTCCTTTTGTTCACCAACGACACTACATGTTCAGTCGCATCACACCTACATTTCGTGAAATCTCCGAACGACTGGTAACCGTATTGTCTTACAGCATAACTTTTAAGGCGCACTTTCTTCAGTTGTATATCATTCACAGTTTCACACTGCTCCAACCACACTGAAAAACTGTTTGACAACCAAACGCGGCGCCGGCGGTTGGCTAGAGCGTCGATCTGGCAATCCAGAGGTTACCGGTTCCGCGTTGCCCCCTGAGCAAGGTGCTTCATCCCGATGGCATTGACATGGTTCATGACCTGACGAAAGTTCGCATCTGACGAGAGTGCTGTATCCATGCAGCTATGCACCCTCGCCGGCTTGTATGGGATCCGTACCCGTGTCCGGAGAAATATATAATAAAAAATATATTAAAAAATGGTGTTCATCCCGCCAAGAATAACGAAACAACACATTCCCATCTCGTGTTGGGAACGGATCTGCTCAATTCCACTGCTGTATAGTTCTGAAATCACCTTGAAGTCACCCTATGAGCATTACTGCTATCTTCAGTTTCTTCTGAGTACATGTGGCTTCGACGGGAGGCGTT
The DNA here is from genome assembly GCA_032360705.1 of Eupentacta quinquesemita. NCBI lineage: Eukaryota > Metazoa > Echinodermata > Holothuroidea > Dendrochirotida > Sclerodactylidae > Eupentacta > Eupentacta quinquesemita. Next base: position 3,584 of record JAUOBX010273399.1, read on the forward strand.
GCCGTTCTGGAAAATGAATATAAATTCAAAAGTGATTATGGGTGGCATTTACAGCATAAACGCATGGCTCTGAGCATGGCTATTCCAGCTCTAGACACCAACGTTTTCTAATTACTTAGTTAGGATGGCCGTGCTCTTGAAAACTCGTTTAAAACTGGTCAATATAATTAGTAACAAAGAAGGCCTATGTCATAACATTCAGTAAGGACGGTTTCTCGTTGATAAATGTTGGCAACGTCTGTAGTAGGCCTACGTAAAGGAACAATCTAGCGTGTGTTCTTCTAGGTAATTCAGATACTGACTGACTTGAACAAGTAGCCTTGACATGAAGCGGCAGTTCCTGTATTTTTGTGTCAAGACGTTGAAATACCTCTTCCCACCCCCTGTACTACATTGCCTCTATCACTATAGTCCAGTAGTCTTTGTTTCACCGGTTTTTGATTTTTTTTTTTGACGGGTAGATGTTCTGAAAAGTAGCCATCGGGAAAGCAATAATATATTAGTCTTACAGAAGACGGACCTAGGTACATTACTAGTTTGCTCCTGCTCTGGTGATGCAATGACCTTCAACGATTTTCGAGAAAATTCGAAAATTCGTCAGATGGCAATCCTCTAAACTATACATCTGCATTAAAAAAAACGTGCTGGAGTATATCGGAATCATTCAAGAACAAACTCATCTGATATCAGACTGCTATTTTCGAGGATAGTGCCGATGATGTAAACTCATATAGAACAGTTTCCACTGTGAAACGTGTTTGCACCTATACTGTTAAATTTAGTGTTTAGCATAGTTCTCTATTGATGAACACCGAACGTATGTAAGGTTTATGGGCCAATGTGTCCAGCTGAATTCGTGCGCTATATAAGACTGAACATCATTATTATTATTATTATTATTATTATTATTATTAATGTGGCAAAATTGGTATTTACCTTGGGCTGTGATATATGCTGAATCCGGGGGAATCTCATCGGCGTCGTCGGGAGAGTCCTAAAGAAGTTATCCTGGTCGCTATCATCTGAGATGTGATCTGATTCGTTAAAGTTGTGCAGGACACACAGTGCCTGGTGAGGATAGTTATAACATTTTATAATAAAAAGATTAGTATTTTTACAAATTATCACCGAATTAACTCTTCCATTATAATATGACACGGTATCCACTTGTGAAATGGAGATTGCTATCGTAGGCCTATACAGTCAGTCTTTTAACACGACTAGCATCTTTATTCTCAGTTCCTAGCAGGCAACGAGAACCATATCGGCATGCACCGAACAGGGTATACACGTTCGCTTGAGGCATGCATGGGACACCTCTGGCAACGTATTTGAAGGGTTTTCACGTCAGATGTTTTTACTTTTTTAACCTCATATTACCTTTGAGATGACCCATAACATCGGGAAACATATATTCCATTTGGCCAGCCGTCCCACAATGTATAACCACTATACGTTCAACAGATACCATGTTTACAAGGTTGTCATACTTTCAAGTCTGTTCACCGCATCTCACCTTTGACCCGATAAAAAACAATAGTTACTCCGTATGAGCAACCTACTTACCCAGAATAAACCCTCCACACTTTGCGTTAGATAATTGCCTGTTCACAAGGTTTTCAGACGTTTAACTCTGGTGACCTCAGATGACATTTGACCAGACCAGAACAGTTTCCTGTTCGTATTACGGATGCAACTGATACCGGTTAAAAGAAGCCTGCCTACACATTAATTGTAAGAAACCGCGTGATTGACTGAACTCTATTTACTCTTTTATTTTATATTATATTTGAGTGGATTGTCCTAAATAGCTATCTCAGTATGATTTATTTCAATTCCAAATGGTTCGCGTTTCACATGCTTTGGATGTCATCTATTCCATTCTTCCTCGTGGCTGTTTTGGAGGTTGAATGAAAAAATAAAAGTAAATGACTACGTTCAAACTTACGAGGTAAAGGGCAATGACTGTCCCCACAGCGAACCCCGCCAATACCTCAGACCAAAAGTGCCTGTGTGATGCGACTCTCGATGCTCCCCACATGAAAGCTCCCCCAACCGTCCCCATACTGATGAGTACTGGCGGTAATCGGGCGTTCGGTACCACCACTTGAGTCGTGACGTAGGTCTGCGTAAAGCAAATATAACAATGTGGAATAGACATATTTATTGTGTGAAGATGAGCGGGTTCATGACATCATTCGCAAGGGAACCATGTGGCTTGGACATGCAGCAAGGCAGGGTGGCATTGTACGTGCTGTGATTGGTGGTCTCCCAGTTGGTACCGTCGCATGGTCCCTGGCAGACCTCACCTACGAGAGGTCGACAATATCATCTCTTGATCGGGGCTGTCATCTGCTGAACCTGTGTAGACTAACCTTAATCATGTGGAGACCAAACCAAGAACTAGACATGTGCAGGCGGTTAAACCGCCCACGTGTGTATCCCCGCATTTATTATGATCTTGATCCCCGATGATCTGAAAATCACATAAACCATGTCCATTTGACATCAGATGACCTTGAACTCACATTTATGTTGTTGGGGAGCAACTGTAGTCAACATCCACCAAGTTGGAAAAATCGCATAACTTACGCAAATTTGACCTTTGGTGACCTTGAGATGGCCGTAATGTTTTTCGGCACCAACTGTAGTCCACACCCACCAAGTTTCGTGTAAATCGGACGAACTTGATATTTCTCATAAAAACTGCAAAATAGAGTGCCGCAACTCTCACTTTCGATCTCATCCAATATTTTACTAGTGCAGACATGTGTACTAAGTTTCGAATCAATCGGATAAGGCGTTATATAATAGCCTATCCCCAGACACTTAACGTTTCGTGGGGATATTTTGCTAGTAATGTACACCACTATGCAACTTGGCTTAGTAGAGGGCTCCAACGGGTTTCATTCATGGAGAAACATGATGATGATGATTATAACCACCTGTAAAGGATTTCAGCACATCTCAAGAAAATAGTGCTTGAAAATCGAACCACTATTCAATTGGTCCCACTTCCTATTCCCGTTCAGATTATAAACATCTTGTCATAAACATCGTTGGCCACTATTTTTAATTGCTGAATAAATGTTATATGATATAGAATAAAAAGGTTGAATACTAATGACTGTGTTTCACCTAATGTTTTGAATTAGGCCTATCGTTAGGACACATGACTTGTCTGCATGTGGTAAATGGCTAAATGATTGCCTTTTATGGTTCATTTTCGGAACAAGTTGGCTCTCAGAAACATGTATCCCTAATGTTGCCCATGAGTGATTGTCAAACGTTTTCAACTAACAGCTAATACACGTGTATATACGATAGAGCTGACCAAATATTTCGTGGTAGGTTCGGCCTGACCAAGTATATGGACAGCCTCGATCGAATGACTGTTGAGGTCGCATTTGAGTACAGGTACAAGAACAGGACCAAGAACGAGAATTGTCCCATCAACAGAAGCCACCAAAAATTCGACATGGTATCTCGTCACGTTGCCATATCAAGCAAATGTGCCAGAAATGTTGTTCTCGAGTGACCTCGTGCTGTGTCCGTATTATTTCACGTTCGTCGGTTTATTTGTCCCACAAACTGATCAGTTACAGGATTTCACACAAAAAATAAGTATATTTTAAGAAAAAATCAACACACTCACTGTCAAGAACACGGAGGAAAAGGATCCGAGTGATGCATGAAGTGATGGGAATGATCTCCTGTTGAAAAAACAAAAATATGAAAATAAAAATAGGGCCTATAACTGAAATAATATAAAATGCTTATATTGCGTCTACCTAACGAATATCTCTAAGCGATTTGCAAAGGCAATGCGAACACATGACATTACTTGTGGAGCGTGGTAGCCTAGTTGGCTAGAGCGTCTAGCTGGTAATCCAGAGGTTACCAGGTTCGAGTCTGCGTTGCACCTTTGATAAAGGTGCTTCATCCCCATTGCTCACAATGAGTGGGATGTGATTTGTATGTTGCCGTCTACGTATGATGACCATCTCCTTCGCATTGAGGTCACGCTTCATTGCCTTGGTCCGTGACCTGGCGAGGGTTCGCAGCTGACGAGAGTACTGTATCTAGGTATGCACATTTGCTGGCCCGTATGGCAGTATGGGATCGGTACACGTTACCGGCAAGTAAACCATTAGTAAATGCAGGGATGCGAATCGCGTTACGCGATATACACCTGAAACAATGTAACGTTCGTAGGTGGTGTTCTCGAAATGAAAGCCGAGCTATGCAGATTAATATAAAAAATATCAAAGAACTATTGAAAAATAAGATTTCGAGAGCAAGTGCGCCCGTTTTTGTGTGTGTAAAATATCATTTAAACTGTTCGTGCGACGGAGTACTACAACCATCGTGGTTTATTCTCAGATGACATTTGTCTCTTTTTCTTCGTTGGTATATTTAACTCAAAACCTAACAATGCTTCCCAATATCTCACAGTGAGACTCACCCCCTGTCCTACTTCCATCAGTCAATATCCCCAATGTATATGTGGTCAGGCATTGTCACGTTGTTCTGTTGTGAACTCACCAGGGTACCAATCAATTGGTGCAGAGGTAGACTTGATATTTCATATATTTCCTTATTCGTCGGTATGTCTATTTGTCTGTCTGAATGTCTGTCTGTCTACCCATTCATTCATTCTTCCATTTTTTTATATTTGGCAATGCTAGGTTTCGTAGGCATAAACCTAATATTTCCACAAGTTATCCTTAGTATCTTTGCCGTGCGCAGTTAATCACTTTCTCCCACGGGATTTCGGCGTCAATACGAGCCTTCTTAGCTTATTCGTCTCACGTTTACCTCCCGAGGGGGGCCGGGATGTGGATGCTTCTTCAGCACACTGTAATGGTTAATGCGAGAGTGAGAGAAATTGCATTTTAATTACAGCGCGTATATGCATGATTCCAAGGTAATAGCCTTTAGCTATCTGCGTTCGTGAGTGTAACATCGAGTCACACTCATATTACATTGGTCCATTTCATAACAATTTGCAAAATTACAATAAAGCAGCTAGATATACTGGCGAGGAATGGATGTACAAAACCCTGCAGGTCAACCTCGAGGTCATGTCAGTACACGTCAGCCTAAGCAAGGTTTCCTCATCTCATCGCTTAAACAACACATCATCGTCAAGTTCACCTCTCCCAAGACCCAATATGCCCAGGACGTTGTTCTGGACGCCTCAACACCGGTCCTTGCGACCAGCAAAGGTCCTCTGGTATACGTCAAGGAGGCAGAGGAGACAGTAGAGACGGAGATGATGGATGTCCGCTGTCGACATTGTGGCTCTCCCTGGCAAACCCCGCAATCCGATGAGCAGTTAGATTTACAGCCGGACAGTCATAGGCAAGTGGAATTTCATACACCATAATTTCTCCTCAGACATTGAAGGGGATATAACTACACACATGAATATATGCTGACACACATTATTCGTCTTTCCTTCATGTTGATAACTCATTCATCATATTGGCAATCAATGCATCAGTGTCAGTGGCAATCCAGTAATCAAATTGCTGAATGCTGAGGGTCCAGCCCCGACGTTCATACAATCTCCCGTTAGAGGGTCAGAAACCAATACAGACAGCATTCCAGCATAAAGTATTCGTCTTGGTGAACCTGGATGATCCATGGATACTAATGCAACCACACAATCGAGCAATTGATACCAATATTGCTGCGATGCTAGGACTACGACGTCCCCTGATGATAGTAACTCATCAAACTGAAGATGTATGGTAACACTCTGTGCAACAGAGCCCTAGTTGGGAGTCCTATCCTCCATTCTATCACTGAGTCGGTAACGGGCACAAATTTGAAGAGCGTGGTGGTCTAATTGGTTAGGGCAACGAGCTAGTAATCCAGAGATGATTGATTCGAGTCCTCGTTGCATCCTCCAGCGGAGTGCTTCACCCCCATTGCTCACAATGAGGGGAAGGTGATTCGCAAGAGGCCGTCTGCGTACAACGACCTTTATAGCGGTCACACCACAGAGCCATTACCATTCCGTGTCCTGGTGGATATTTGCAGCTGACTAGAGTACAGTATACAGGTATGCATCCTTACCGGCCTTGTATGAGCTCGATACCCGTGTCTGGCAATTGAACTACAAAGAAACTTCGAAAACAGTCGAATGACGTTCATCATGAAAATATATCAATAGCTATGACACGCATACACAAATACAGTTGCCAAATTTATCACGATGAATGTGTTAAACATGATGTGCATTTGCATTATTCATCATTCCCATCAAATCCACACCTGGTGTATTCTCCAAAAATAGATCATCACCTTTTCCAGCATCTTAAGATCACCATGATTAACAAGAATTTTCCAATTTGTCGAAGTCCTAGGGTTCAAACTAATTCATCCAGCTCTTCACCTGCCAAGGCCCTTCGGCTATGGCGAGAAATATTCGTCTCCTGATTATTGCCATCCAATAACAGAAATATGAGAAGTGATGAAATGCGATTCACCTAACAATAATGTGCCGCAATAACTAACTATATAAGGAACTGATTCGCTATTAGATAAACTGGCAACAGTAGATGTAACATTATCATTTCCTGACGTGTGGTATATTTGTGTTGCCAGTATCTAATCTTTGCCTTTATATAGGCAAGAAGATACCCAACCAGTTACAGAGTCACATATGAAGGGTATAGCCATTGGCGGGAAACACGGTTTAGGGGCCTTATGATACGAGTCAATGTCCAAACGTTAGACGATTACAGATGTGGCTTGACTTATGAATAATCGCGCCAGCTAGTGACTACATGTATGCTGAGGCCACTAACGAAATACACGGTTTGGGGACCGATTACAGATACGGCTGGCTTGAGCAATAACATTACCAGACAAATAACAGAGAAGCCGCGTTTAGAAGAATTAGGATGTTTAAAGAAACTGAGCATCAGGAAAATGTATCGAATAATCATGAAATATTTCGGGCTAGGTTATACTAGAGCGACATGCAATTCATTGCGCAATCAGTATAATGATCCAACTTTTAAATTAAATACTCCTGCATCACGACAGCTGAATATCATACGGAGAATGAGTTTAGGCGCCTATAACTTCATATTTGTTATTCTTCTCTTCATATTTGCTTTGTGTACTTGGCGTTACAACCATGGAGTTGTAATTCGACCAGTAGGTACTTCAACTGCCTCCGACAGTATGTACTATACGAGTACATTATTTGGAACGATACACTTCAACTGATATTGGGTAGACGAAGATCCCACAAACACTTTTTGGTCGAAGTAGGTGTTTCGAGACATATCGAGTATATGACTGTACATTGGGTACCTTGTAGTTCTTTGGCAGCCTATCTAAAGATGCGAAGTAACTAGGAGCTAAGTAACACTCCTGAGGTACATTGTGGTTCCTTGGCAGCCAATCTATAAGTAACACTTGTGAGTTACTAGAGATACTGCATTCAATTTCTCGGTTTACTGTTAGTGTCTTGAACCGTTTTTTCGTCTGCATGCCAATACCTATATGCATATCCATCATACTGCATCCCTCTAATGGAAACAATTCGGTTTTCCTTCATCAAGGACATTCATAGTCTCCGATTCTCCTTCATTAAGTGACATAACGAGTGCCACTTTGTAAAAGTCAACATTCTCTATTTTAGTAATCTTGAAGGAGTGAAAATTCATTAGTTGCTTTGTAGTTCCTATAGTGGTCTCTCCCGCATGTAGATAGAGTGAGAAAATGAAGAAAACGTTCGCAACTGCAGTGCAGAAA
>JAUOBX010273510.1:0-11359 GCA_032360705.1 Eupentacta quinquesemita
TCGTTACATCTCACAAGCAAGTCTAATCAATATAACTTTTTCTCCGTGATTATTATGATGTTGAACCCCGTCGTCAAATTTCATATGATGTTATGCCATCTGCTGGCCCGGTCGCCAGATCTATACAGTTTCACTACTCCTAGTTACTCATAACGATCGGCCGACTTTTATAGAGATTTTCCATGAAAAGTCAATATTTTGAAATGAATGTGGTTGGGACTTGGAAACCTTAAGGCTGAAATCTATAATTTGATGTCCATAGTTAGCGCCAAGTTATTAAGTGTGAATGGAATGACAAAGAGCAGACTTGGTGCAATGGGATTCACGATATATTTTTCTTATAGAAGAGCAGTTACTTTGCTATTCACTGAAGTTCACAAGAACGCAATCCACAGAGTTGCATATCTCATCGGCAGCTATTGCTGGACCAACTGGCCAACACAGTCTGCCTCTCAAACGGATTCAGTGTGAACAATATGCTGCACCCCTATAGTAACAATCGTAATCATTCAATATCATGAAATAGTGGGATATTAGCCAAATTCTTTAAATTTGCCCTCAAATAAAGAATTCCCCTAAAAATTCTGCAGTATTAACCAAAATTCCCAGAATTGAGAGATGTATTTTGTGTCTTCTCACCTTGTTGCAAAGTTTGAAATCATTCGAGCCTTGCAAGTTTTCGATATCATTACAAATTTCAGGAAATTACCCAAATTCTCAACTTTCCCCAAAATCGAAATTTTGGCCCCAGATCGAGTCAAATTCTTCATTTTGTGTCCACTCACTTCGTTGGTAAGTTTGAAATCATTCAAGCATTGAGAGTCTTCAATATCAGGAAAAAGAAATTAGCCAAATTCACAATTTTCCCCAAATCAGGGAATTCCCCTCCAAATTCTGCATTTGTCGGAATTTTCGCCTCAGATAGAGGGAGAATCTGTAATTTATGTTTTCTCAACTTGTTGCAAAGTATAAAGTCATTCAACCTTGCAATATTATGGAAAATGTCCGGAATTCGGCCAAACTCACAATTTTCCCCCGAATCAGGGAATTTCCTCCAAAATTCTGCATTACTTTCCAAATTGTTGCCCCAAGTTGAGGGGAATTCTGTAATATTTGAGCACTGAAATTCTTGAATATCATGACAAAATCACAATTTGCCCAGAAATTATGGAATTCTTCTCCAAATTCTCGATCACTGAAAGGGCATAATCATCACATCAGTGCCTAAAACTGAGGAAACAAAGGACAGAATAAACGGAACCTGCTAGATATGTTTGTTTATTTGTCGCTTTTCTCTATGACCAATTTTGCCCCATTTGAATAAAACATTCTAACGCAGCTCAATTTCTTAAATAGCTGGCAGCATGCAGCAAGTAATTATGTAAATCAGTGTAACGATCTTGAGTCGATCTCCAGGCAGTAAGGGGAATTGACGTTCTTGGCCCAAACAACAGCTTCTGAAAGTCTTCCACTCACGCTCATGGAGGTGGGGTGCTTTTTATTCAAGAGTTGGATTAGCCCCAGGTTGAATAATGACACCAAATAAGGCTGATATGGAACTGATCAATGGACAGCGACAATACTAATAACCATGTTTCATTCCGTACATGATTTCCCAGGACTGATTTTCACCGTATTACATAAGTAAAGTAAGAGGTGTGAGGCAATATATATACAAGTGTTTCCCGATTACAAATACCCCTATCACCAGAACATTATAACTGTATAGGCTGGGAATAAGCTTTTTACAGAATAATATATTTAATGATGATCAGTGATCGTAGGATGTTAACTGACGAGCTATAAGTTTTTATATAGTATAGGGCGCATCGCTGCAATTGAGGCTTGTATTGATGAGGTTCGTGGATTTATATGGGGCGAACGGAGGATTGTAACTCCAGTTTAGCAGTTGCGGTTATAATTTATAAATTGGAATTGATTCAGGTACTCCGAAATAGCTGGAGAGGAGTTGAAAAGTACGCGAAGATACTACTCACTGATTATATAATGATATGGTCGCTATGTAGCATACTGGCGTTCGATGATCGGTGTGTTACTCATTCCAGTTGGTGGGAACATTTATTAATTCAGCTTAAAATATAAACAGTGAACTTCATGCAGCGTTTATCAAGCCTGTATTTGTTGTACCGGGGATTCTACAGTCGATGTTGAAGGCTCGTTCTTTCGGTTATACGTTAATATATTGGCTTCGAGACAGGAAATGGTCTAACAAACGCGTGGACTACAACTGGCGACATCGCGTAGCTTCGACCTGTGATGGCACTCATTAATGCCAAGTGAGTGTTTATTTTAACGTTCATTGATTACTGCAGCATGGTAAAATAATCATGAACATAACTGAGGTGCAGGTCGGTAAATATGTGCGCATGAGTGACTCTTCAGCTGTTCAGGATGTTGAACAATAGGGACGGGTTCCGCAATACACAGATAAAATGAAGGATTGTGAGTTGTGGTTTTTTGTTCAGAATGAGGAAGAGGAATGAATATAGGTATAACTCTATTGAGACCACAATATTTGAGGTTGAGCGACAAATTTATTGGGTATATGCACAATTAAAAAACTATGGTGCTGACGTTACAGTGTGATAGCTCGATCAGCTGTTATATTTTAAAGGTATCCTCTTTCAATCAGTCGGTATTTTTTTTCAGTGGGACGTCCAAAATGAAGTTTGGGAACAGGAAATATCCGACTTATGACGTCTCTGTCGATGACAAGGGAATATATGACATTACAGCAATCTCGATTATTATGAACCTAAACGGTCATCTAGGTGCACTCATGCCACCTCTGACATAAAATTATCAAAAGATTCTCAATAATTAATACAAAAGAGTGATACACAAAATATTATCGAATCTACAAAAGGAGGAATAATGATTAATCAGCAACACTGATTAAAACCGGTTGGGGTCAGATTTGAATGTGATCGCCATACCGACATACAATTCATTGTATACCGATTGTCAAAGACATAGAATTGAACTTGTTATGGTTTACTTGCCGGATACGGGTACCGATCCCATACAAGCCGGCAAGGATGCATAGCTGGATATAAGTTTATAACACTCTCGTCAGCTGCGAACCCTCATTAGGTCACGGACCAAGGCAATGCCTCTGTAGCGTGACCTCAATAGGAGGGAGGGGGTCATTACACGCACACGGCAACATACAAATCACCTCTCCCTACTATGAGCAATCAGGATGAAGTACCTTGCTCAAGGGTGCAACGCGGACTTGAACCGGTAACTTCTGGATAACCAGCTCGACGCTCTAGCAAACTGGGCTACCACGCTCACTAGTACTAATGGTACTTGTCATGTGCTTGGCTGGTATGTTGGACTATGGAGTGGTTCTTTAGTACGCCCTCTAAGTCGCTCCTCAGAATATATGTGCAGAATTGCACGATGGTGGGAGGAAAATCCTTAACTTGTGGTTTTCGCTGCAACTAATCGGACAAGTGTCCGAAACATGTAGGTGAATGAAAAAACTTATTTATTATGAGCGATACTAAAACAGATTGCTTGTCCATAAAACGAGCGGATATATAGCCGCACGTGTGTAGGCCTACTCATTCAGAAACCGACGTATGAATACACTAACGTTCAGCGCTCCAGGGAAAGAACGTCTTATTACCAAATGACTCCAGGTTAGGGCGCTACGTAATTACTCCACTGGAAACAGCCGTTTATTTCATTAGGCGACATGCAAGGCCGGTGTTCCGGATGTCGGTGCTCATTAAAATGCTCACGACCTTCATAGTCAGTTTGATCATCCAATATGTGCATTAAAACTACAAAATTAATCGACCATTGGTTTACACAGTGACCGCTCCCCTGATCATCCCCGACGAGAGATCACGTGTTTTGTAACTAGGCTATGAGATAATAAGATTAATATAGTCAGTAGACCTTCGGAATGGAACTAACATGTTATTAGTACATACTCAATCACTGGCGGTAGCACGTATCTCGAAGGCACCTAGACGCATCCACCCGCCGTTTCCAATCATCCAGCCTCCTCCGAACAAGCGATCATCCTTAGCATGACCCCCCCCCCTCATCCCCACCCAACCCCCTGAGGGATCCGCGCAGCTGCGCCAGCCGCCAACCAAGAGCTACCCAACCGCGCCGGCGGGCTACCTCAACCCATTGTGTCCTGGGCTGACAGGTCGCCAAATACCAAATCGCGGGAGGCGAGCTTATGTCCACGGAGGCGCAGTTGACGAACACGAAACACAGTCCTGCCTGCGGTATCCGAGGATATCGCGATTTTAGGTAGTCTAAAGGAAACTTCAATATCCACCTCAGCCCAACAGAGAGCATTCACATTTCACCAGAGTATAGCAAGACTGGAAGCACACAATTAGGTACTTGACCATATACACAGGTGTTTGTTGATCTTCATGTGATGAACAAAACAACGTATAAAATTGCGTTGGGCGATAGGCCTACTAGTAATACTCCTACTACTAGTATTATTATTATTATTGACCGCAAAAATTGAATACACCGGCTAATGGTTTTGTTCTGAGAATTGGTTGTGAATAATTTTGAGAGAGGATTGTTGTATATTTTGGAGTCATCGACTGATACAATACCTATTCAGTCACTTGGGTTTGTGAAACGCGGTGAAATATGCATAGAGGGCGCTCTTCGACGATTATTCCGCACGTTTAGTAAAGATTGTGCCCTTACAGTGGTTCTTGATTATTTTTCGGAGTGGCTTCTAGTACCTCTGAAGACACTGAATGATACAATACTACTGCAGCAACTTGAGTTTGCGATATAGTCGTGAAATAAGTCGAAATACGTTTAGAGGGCGCTATTCGACCAATATGTCTCAATTCGGTACACTATGAATAAGTCACACAGATGCTGCTTCGTTTGCTTCGGACACATTCGACTACGCTGAGTATTCGTACATTTTTTACGCAGACTAAATAACTAATAGAAACGCTGTTCCAATGTTCTTGACACATGGCTAAACAACAAACTCGAATGTGAGTGTCAGTTCACAATGCTATCCATTCCGATACATTTTAGATGCCTCCTGAATACAGTGCTAAGCAGATGTGGGAATGCTCGAGGTCCTCGATACCGCGATTACAGTAGGCCTATATTGAATGTCGATTCAGATTGAATTAGGTTTCAATCAATGTTCAATGAATTTCATATACACGCCTATCTTCACTTCGCCAAGTATAGCTTTTGCCTGAATATTGAACACGAATCATGATCACATTTTAATTTGTTAACAGATTCACTTACTCACTCAAACTTGAGGGCGAATGCAACACAGACGCATCCACCCACTTCTTCCGATCAACCGCCCTCCTCCGAGCGAGCAACCAGTCCTGAGCTGGGCACACCTCTCCCAACTCCCAGAGGTAACCACGCAGCTACGGCAACCGAAGGTTACGTGGCTGTACCTCGGGCGAATCCAATCCACCCCGGGAGGATTGTTGACAAGCACAAATCGGGCAACTGATCATCACATCTCCCCAATTACCACGATGTTGGGCATACGCGGTCCCAACCGTAAAGATACGGCGAAGTGAGTTAATCAGAGAGGAGTCCAATATCTGCGTCACCCCGGCAATGAGCGTCCACGCCTCACCAGGATATAGCAAGACTGTAAGTAAAGTTTAGCTATATACATGTAGATTGGCTCTGTTGTTCAGATATCGTAACCGCCATACGCCACTACCCATGTAGTGATTTCATGACACCTATGTCAGCAGAGGGGTCTATTGGCCTCGAGCTTGGAAGACACCGTGCCACTAATGACACTGTCAAGGTAAACGAAAGTCAGAGCGACAGCCCCGCTCTTACCTGAAACCGACCCAGACTCAACGGCGCTGTCCACAGCATCACCAAATGATCGGAACTATTAGTCCGTGGTATGTTCCAATGGATAAGCCTTATCAGAAGATCCACGATCCAGCATAGCAGCATCATTTGTAAAGTCCAGGTCAGGAACTCTGACTTCACATCACAGCCCCTAACACCTACAACCCTTTCGCGTCCAAATATGGATAATGAGGCCCATTTTTGGTCAACTGGGATGACACCAAACCGACGACACAAGGCCTCGTCCAGAGCAACTTCAGATGTATGCACATTCCCTCGGAGCCACGACGGCTCCAATTTATTCCTCCCAAGTTTTCTCTATGGTAGGTTTATTGCAATCCACAGTGGGTATACCAACAGGAAAGCAACATCATCCATTTGAATTTCCATAATTGGTGGATCAGCTCTGTACAAATCCTCAAAGAATCCAGCTTGGCGTGGGGAGTCAACATAACATCGACGGAGTTTCCGAATTATGCAGTGTCCTTCACAGTTGTAACAGAAGATGAGAGGATAAGCACTGCTCACTCTGCACCGCACATCTGTTAGTTATCTAGTATCTGTTAGTTATCTAGATCAGGAAAATATGGCATCCCATGTCAGCTGACCAGAAGTTGCTTTCACTGGGATAATCGCATTCCAAAAGCTAATATGGCATATTTCTTATGTGCTTCCTTCTCTTCGAAATCAATTGGATAAGACACGTGTTCGACATGTTTCCCCCTACTGTTTTGTGAGAAGGTACGGTTGCGGTACATGTCAGCTTTCACATTTCGTAACACTTGTAGGGACTAGATTATGGGGAGGTGTCCATGTCTGCGGCGACACAAACTGCGGGCTCCATTTGGCAAATCATTTTATGACCTGGATCGTGACGCATTTTATGAGTTATGAGATATTTCAGAGAATGATGTTGAGTATTTTGCTTTGTTGATCGAGTATTTTGTCTACCACAACATTGTCCATACTGATTTTGTGTTTTCTGAGCTCAGGTTAGTAGACGGCTCAGGGTGGTGTATGGAATTATGCGGTTACTGGATATTGGTGTTCGTCGATTCATGCAAAGAAACGAAACTTCATTCAAGCCCTTTACTGTCATTTTGCTACAATCGAATGGGGCATTGAGTGCCCACATTAGGGCCGAGACTATAGTAGGCTACAACATTGTGTGACTTTCCAACATCACATGCTTCTGCATATTTGATGTAAGGAGACTGGAGATTTGCAGGCCTAATATTGCGCACCTTACCCAGTATATGGAAATGCAATGCGTCCCCCGAGATCAGGTTATCATGGCGTCTGACCAGATGTTTCATGGCTGAGCAATTTCGAGTGTCTCCTGGAGGTTCCCCAACTATGGTACGATTATCACTCACATGTTTAGGACAATAGCGATTCTGGGCGCTTTGGATGACATCTTGTCTAGTTTTGTTATTCGTGAAGTTGATTTGAGAGAGGGAGAGAGAGTAATCGAGGAAAAAACTGTTAGCGAAATAGAAAATTGTTACCGTCTGAAGTCCGAAAGAAAACTGAAGATAAGGCCCTGGTCACATCGCGACTCTGTGGACCTCTTGTCAAGGACATCTGCGTTAGGTACCTATTGCTACATACAGTGGGCCTAGTGGGTGCCTGGTTGGTATCCGTGAATCACGCGATCGCCAGATTAGACGAAAACAACCCGGGAAATAGCGCCCTCTGGTTGAGTTTCATGCACATTCGATAGATATTTCAAACCCTTCACGGGGTTGAACCACCAAATAAGGATCTAGCATTCCGGATCATGCTAGAAACACCAATAGTCCTCCAAAACGATTTTCGGATGCGTAATAATTGACACGTTCGACCAACTTGGACGCCCTTTTGTTTTGCAGCCAGAGTGCCAGCAGCGATTTTCCACATCTTGAAGAACATGACAACCAATATCAAGAATAGAAAACACTTGCAAGGTTCGATAAAAAAAAACGCTTTGGCCACCGGACTATTAGTAAAGCATATAACAAGAGGGCAATCCACAGAGTTGCATATCTCATCGGCAGCTATTGCTGCATGGGCCAACTGGCCAACACAGTCTGCCTCTAGCCTCGAACTGATTTACTGTGACCAATATGCTGCACCCCCAAAGTAACCCTTCGATATCATGAAAAATAGCGAAAAATTTGCCGAATTATCAATTTGCCCTCAAATCAAGGAGTTCCCCTCCAAATTCTGCAATATTCAAAATTTCTCCCCCAAATTGAGGAAAAAATTATATTATGTGTTTGCCCACCCTGTTGCAGAATTTGAAATCATTCGAGTCACGCAAGTTTTCGATATCATGAAAAATGTCTGGACAATACCCAGATTCACAATTTCCCCCCAAATCAATGGATTTCTCCTCCAAATTCTGAATTTGTTGAAATTTCCGCCCCAGATGGAAGAAAAATCTATAAATTCTGTCTTCCCACCTTGTTAGCCTACAAAGCTTAAAGTCATTCGAGCCTCGCAAGTGTTCAATATCATGAAAAATGTCCGGAAATCGGCAAAATTCCAAATTGTCCCCAAAATGAGGGAATTTTCCTCAATTTTCCCCATTTTTCAAAATTTTCGCTCCAAATTGAGTGCAATACTGTCTTCTGTGTCTCTCCCTCTGTTGCCAAATTTGAAATTATTCGAAACATGCAATTCTTCAATATAATGAAAAACTTCCGGAAAATCTGCCAAATTCACAATTTTTCCTCAAATCAGGGAATTTCACCCCTAATCCTACATTTTTCGAAATTTTTGCCACAAATCGAGAGGAATTCTGTCATTTGTGTCTTTCCACTTTGTTGCAAAGTTTGAAATCATTCGAGCTACGCAATTATTGTATATCAATAAAAATTGTAAAAAATATGCTCAAATCACAATTTGCCCAGAAATTGGGGAATTCCCCTCAAATTTCTGCATTTTTCAGAATATTTCCCTAATTTCAACATGTATTGAGTGAACATTCAACCCTGGGCAAAAATTGATCGAGGTTGGGACACAAACGGGAACCCTTTTGTGCGCACCTCGTTACTGGACCACTTGACACTCATAGATACCCCACCATAGGATACCCCTCGATGCAAGTAGCTCCCCCAATGGAAGTGTTACCATAGCAACTGTTGCTATGGTGACCAGCAGCAGTGAATATGTGTGAAATGGCGAACTGACTACAATATCTCATCCGGCCCTTTGGGACCGATATGAGATAATACGAGGCGTGCTACTTCAACGTCGAAAAGAGTATACAAACAGAACGTCAGAGACATGAGAGCAAGTGGCAAGTCTATAACATCACTGGTCATAACTTTAAATAACGCCGAAGTCATAATACTGTTCAAGGCGTTCTACACTTCACCAGAGCGGACATGTGTACCAAGTTTTGGATCAATCGGATAAAGCGTTAGAGAGTTAATGCGCTAATGCCTATTCTTTCCGGCGGCAGTGGAGACTCGGCGGGAACGGCTGGGACGGCCGAGATGGCGGCGGCTACACCCCCAAAACCATAATATCCCCGAACGCTCAACGCGTCGCGGGGATATGATTACCATCAGCGATAGTCCGAAACAACTCACGTATTAGAGGGCTTCGACAGATTCTGTCCTATGAAGGAACAAGATGATTGAATCTGGAATTAAATTAGGAATCCATTGGTACGGATGCGGAATGATTTTGAAGAAAAATGAATCACATTTTTGGGAAGACTGATATTTAACGGTAAGATGGATAAATCATAAATAAGCCTAATACCAGTTCAGGTGAACATACACATCAAACGGCTCTATTAGATGAGAATCAATTTCAATGTCATTTTTGCCGCATGGGAACAGTTCCATTTCATTCGATTTATTCATGTAATTACTTTGTATTCATACACTTTCCCACTTCATCAGATTTTTATTGCATCCGAATTCATACAAGGGCACTTTTAACGTAACATGTCAGCCAGACTAATGAAGTTTGATTAATTGCCATGTTAACAATAGGAAATATCCAACGGGATGAAATAATTAGCTGACACTTGTACGCTCACAAAATAATAACTGGCAGAGGTCACTTTCGAACAGAAGTACCGTAATAAGATAAAGTCTCTAGGCCCATTGACATTGTTTCGCCTGTGCAATTAGCTTATAAAATATATAAACAATATGAATAAATGCAAAGATCAAGTATAGGCAGCTAGGATGCCACCTTCCCCCGAGTTTCCCCACTTCGGTTTAATCAGCCGACGGCCTATCTGTTTGTGTGGCACTGAATTGGTTTTCCTGCCCTTGCATGCGGAGCAGCATACATACACCAGCAAGAATATAAATAGCGTGTTGAGTCAGTATAGGTGTCTTTTTCTGATGATTGGTGGTATACCTATGCCAAGTGGGGAAATTTATTGAATACCAAATTATTGACGTTGTATTTGAAAATACTAACACCGTCCAATTATCTGCATCTAAGAATGTTTTTTCAATTATCATCGCAACAAAAGTAAAGACACTTCGAGATAACGGTTAGTTACTGAATTCCTCTGGGGAACTATTTTATGATGGAATATGCTGCTGCATCCAGAAACACTATATTGTGTAATTATCTTGATCTGAGGTGTATCACCTTAGGTGATTATCCCGTTCGTTAATTCTGCATCTTACTTCGGATAGCAGCCATTCGAGAGAGGACATGTAAACTGATGACTGATAACACTAATCCGTGGATCGCAGACACAAGATAACCCTATTTGAACTAACTGTCGAAGTAATCCTTCAGTCGTAATTTTTTGTTTAGTTTAGTGTAGTTTATTTCAGTTTAGTGGGTTAAGTTTAGTGTAGTTTAGTTCAGTTCAATCCAGTATATTTTGGTTCAGTTTGATGTAGTGTTCGGTAGTGTATAGTGTTGTGTAATCCAGTTCAGTTCAGTTCAGTTTGGTGATAACGAAACAAGAAGGATATAGTCCGTGGTCCGTATAGTTTGCCCCCACTTCTTGAAAAACAACTCAACACTGGTCGTGGAGGCATCCACAATGAACAAAATTCCCGACTCAATATGGGTAATTCTATCAGTTGATGGTTCATTATCAGTAATTTTCCACATCAATATCGGTTGATAATTCAATATAAGTTATTTATTTCATTACCAGTTGGTATATAGGGTTTCAGGGCAAGGCGTTTCCTCCCAGCACATAAATGTGTGACACAACTTATAGAAAGGGTTGGCTAATAAGATGTGTGATTCTTTGAGAGGGGGGGATGAACAATTAGGTTATTAACACCTCACATTTTTATAATACACATGATTATTGGGTCAACTAGGTAGTCAACCTCTAATTCCGCTCCGACAAAAACAGGTATAGGGGGACCCATTGCCTCAAGCCCATCTTTGCTGCCAGACGTAAGGACTAACACTATGTCGGCGTGGGTATGGCATTCTGATTGTCGGCAGTTCCATGTGAGTATGCTATGTGTGAAGTGGCGTCACCAAGGGGGGGCCAGGGGGGGGG